>JAQIWH010000946.1:0-37709 GCA_034695005.1 Cryptops parisi | reverse complement strand
ATAAAATTTTCTTCAGTATCCTAAAAATGTTCTTCACACACATGACTAAAAATAAAAGCGTGAGGGTGCAGGTTTAAAATTTTACTCAGATCCTCTGTGTAATAAAATTTAATTAACTTTAGCCCCCAGCCCACGCTTTTAGTTTTAGTCATGTGTGTTAAGAACATTTTTAGGCTATTGAAGAAAATTTTATTTTTCAGCTTTTAGTGCATTTGCAAAATAAGAGCCTTTTTTTAAAAGTTTTTTTAATTTATTTTATTACATATATAGTCGTTTCAAAGAACAATCAAAATTAAATAAGTTATACATTATATTATTATGTTCATGTTGATTAATAATTTTTACTTTCAGCTCAATAGTTATATTAACCTTTATTTACTACGAATACCGTACATATACAGCCCCTGGACAAAGTATTTAGACCACTAAAGCACTGACAAAGAAAGCCTTTGTTATTTTTCACAACTTACAAAATAAGCGAGAACACAAAATCATAAAAAGTCTAGTAAATAGAGCTTTATTTCTTTACAAAATAGTACAAATAAAGTATTGAAACAATAATTGAAAAGTATACAAAAGTCAAGGTGAAGAAAACACACTTAGGCAAAGACTGCACTTACACAAATAGGCATTCACATAACCTACGTTCAGATAACGATATTCTTGATATTTGATTATATTCAGATATATCATTCATTATATAAAAGATGTGAAGTGTGTTTGCGTACATATAACCTATTAGTGTAAAAGCAATATGAACAAATTAGTTTTTTATTTCAATATAAATTGGTCCTGTAAGTTTGTAATCCAAGAAAATTTTTATCGATACATACATTTTTGAAGTTGTAAACAATTTCAGTGCTAATGATGCTTAGAATTATGCCAAAAATATAACTCTACCCAACAACAGATGATTATTACAATTCAGCATGACACTAATAACTATTAATAAGCTGCTTCTTTTAATAAGTTGGCCTTCAATCTACTGTATTAGCTGGGTTTGCCTGTAGATACATTTTCCATCCGTCAGTGAAATGTGCAGAGAAGGACAGTATATGAAAGGACAAGGCTTACAATCTGAAAAAAAAATAGAAATTTTTTTTTCTATATTTTATTTTTTAATTTAAACCATAAGAACCTCGACAGAAAACTTACAGTTGTGAATACATTCTTATCTAGCTTGAAATATCCACAAGCATGTAGAGTCACAGGTAATTGGTTCATTTTACATATTAAAATCATTGACTGCAAAAATTAAAGAGAAAATGCTTATTTGCATGGTGTGATCAAAAAATACAGCATCACGTTGAATTGCGTGCAACTGAGTACAGTACTACAAAGAAGCATATTGCAGTACAGCTAAAAGGTCTAGTGTCTAACATGTGTAGCAGCATCTGTGGTTAAAATTCGACTAGGCCTTTTAGGAATACTCTCTATAAAAAGAAAACTGGGTTACAGTACCACACGGGGTACCACTGGGTGCAGAACTTTAAATCCACAGTATACAGTTGATTTGAAGATTTCATCAGTGCTTAGTGTACTGGTGAAATGATATACAAGGATCATTTTTATTAATTTTGGAACACTAGAATCTTTGGCTGATAATATTCGTTTATTAGGTTGAAACAGTGTTGTTTTGTTTTGTGAAAACAGTGCTATCAAAACAGTGCAAAACTTTAATGTTTCAGTGATTACATTAACAGTGTGGTCTGGTCTAATATCATTGATAGAAAAGCTTTTAAGATGAAATTGCATATACGTTTTTAATCATGAAAATTTCACTGATTTATAATCTTTTTAGAAACATACATTTTGTACGTATAATTTTTTAAGTTAAAACAGTATCACAGTTAAAACGAGGTGATACTGGCACGGTTGCAGGACATACACAATTTTCCCATGCGTTTTGTGGGGAATTTCCACATTGGTGCCCCACATGTAATGCTGATTGGTTCCTATTCATGTCCTGGTAGACTGCCTGCTTTATGAGTCTCTTCGGGAGGTGCTGTGCAGTTACCATGTCTGTACAGTTATCATCCATCGTGTTTACAGGTTTTTGAGGTTGTTGACCAGCTTGTTTAACTAGCATGCTGTAGACTTGTTGAGGTTGTGGGTGCCATATGAGACAAGTCTTTGGGCAGTTGAAGCGCCTCTCCAAACCAAATATCTACCAACCTTTAAGCAAAGTTATTTGATAGTGGTTAGCTAACCTGATTATATGTTGAAGCATTTTTTTGCCATTCTGAAAATTCTTCATTTTCAATCAAAATTAAACTGTCGATAACGTTTCTTGCCTGCAAATAACATCATAGATAGATCATTTAGTCATTCAAAACTGTTATTTTATGTAAATTTTAGCATCATAGCTGAAGCTATCAATAACTACAGTTTTAATTTCTAAGTTCTGAAATTGTACTTTGACTGGAATACAGTGAATACGGTATTGTCTTAACAATGTTACAACAACACTAAAAAAATTCCAGTAAATACGAAGTGCTACCCAAACGTTCTACAGGACTTGGGCAATAAAAAAGAACCTTAATGTAACTTTCAGTTTCCAACGTCCCTTTCAAAGTATTTTCCCTGGGCATATATATAGCAATTCCAGCGTATTTACCATAATTTCATGCATTCCTGAAAGTTGTCAAGTGTAAGGGTGTCAATCACCTCTTGCGATTTCGCCTGAATCTCTAAATATCTTTCTATGAAAAGTACATTTCCATAGCAACATGAGTCAAAACAAGAACGAATGTTGCAGAGCAACATTAGTTTAAACACAGGGTTCACTTTTACACTCCACGTGGTTGTCATACGAATTCACGGGATTTAATTCTAGTAAATATAGTAAACAAACAAAGAATACTTGGAGTAGTTTACATACCTGTGTAGAAACATTGTCCGATTGCTTGACTATCAAGAAGAGTTTCACCGTGTTTACGATCGCAAAATACGACATCGATAAAAAATTCGTGAATCCTCGGAAATACATTATTGCTGAAACAATACTGTACAAAGACACGGTGGTTGTTACAGTTCCGGCGAGAATGGTATTGAGAATCAACACACCGCAAAGGTCGCCGTCACCTAACTTTGAAGCCAATTTGTTAATAGCGTAATATCGCTTCAGTAACTGTTTCGAATTTAGTTTTTTGAGTCTGTTGGAACTTACGTCCAGGACCACAGCAGCGTATGCTGAGTGTAAATTGTTGGTGAGCGTCATGAATAATGCTATTGGATACCAGGTGGTTGCAGTTACAAGTGTGGAAAAAATGAAAGACGACAAGGCAATGACTAATTTCGAATACCCAAGTTTGTTTACATTAAACAATTGTAACACACCAATACTTGATCCTACTCCATTAATAACACAGCCTACAAAGAAGAAGCAGATCAAGCATCTAAGAGCTTTAGGAGATTTTCCACACTTTTCTTTGTCCATGATTTGACATGAGTTTTGAAAGTACTCGGCAAATGTCAGTCTGTTCTTGTGGAAACATAGAAAGACTACTGTCACTTCTAGACAAATGCACATGTAGTATATTGCACTCGTCAGGCTGTTGACTGTCAGCATCTTTTTGTATGTTATTATTTGGTATTCCACAATGAAGTGAGGCATCATTAATGTAACAAGGAGAATCCATAAAATCCAACGTAATGCAAAGCTTTTCCATGTGGGAGGTTTGAAAATATTTTCCGAGGAGTCAAACTCTGTGAAGAACCCAAAATATTTTCCAGCTTTTATGATGGGCGATAGTTGAGTCAGGTTTTTCTTAACTCTGATTGTATTCTGAAACATGAGTCTTGGAGGGACAAACATTCTGGTTTCTTGTGTAAAATGTTGAGGCACACCTGAAACACTAATGCCTTTGTTTCACAGCTTATGTATAGTTTGTTGTCAAACTAACTGATGATAACATCAATTGTTTGGTTTACCCAGTTATTCTAAGTGGTGTTGTGCCACTTTTAATGTTGTACTGTAAATGAATTGAAGCATTCTGTGTGAAGTCGGCATATATAATTTAAAAAATAAGTGCAATGCGAAACCGATCGGTAGATTAACCTACTAAGAATTAACTGGCTTGTTACACATTATTTATCACCAGTGTGAAATTCGTAAAGAATTTTTATTTTATTTTACTAACTGGTGGGTAGACCTTTGTTTACACGTTTACCATGTTTCGCCTCCTTCCTAGAGGCTTAATCAGTTAGAAAAACGTGCGAGAAAGACACGGCCCTTTTAACCTTCTTTCGACTTTCTTTTTTTCTTACATTTTCATTTCTGACAAAGCCTCAAGAAAGAAGGCAAAACGTCATGGAGGTGAAAGGTTTACCCTATCAGTAAGTTGAACTTTAAAAATTGTGGTGATAAACATGAAAATGTTCACTATCTAAAAAACTAGAATACTACACGTAAAAAGAATTTTTTTTATCATTACAAACGTCTTTGTTTTAAAGCTGAGCAACATTTCTGACCAATGGCTATACAGGTGGCAACCACGTGTATCATCTTATGACAACCGGTGTTTTTACTAGTTGTCATGGAAACATTCCGCATGCAAGCATTCACATTTGCATTTTATACAGTAGTGAGTGGGATATAAAATATTGAGATAAGTAGCTAAGGAAAGATATTATTTTAAAATGTTAAATACAGGGAGGCTTTTATTTATGCAAGTTCATCTGCAATTTCACTATTAGCTTTCTTTCTGGTTAGCTGAAAGAACAGTTTGTGGCGTTAGTTGCTCAGGTTATGATGGGGGTTCAGGTAGGTTAGTTAAACAAAAACGTTTTAAACGTATGATTAATGAATTTAATGACTCGGTAATGTTCTGTTAAGTATGCTTTGGTTTGTTTATTAACTTAATTTAACCTTCAACTCCATCACCCAAGTACAAGCAAGTAACGCACTCTCTCAGCTAATCAAAAAGTTCCCACTATTATCTTATCTTTTGAGGAAATTTTTTCTAGCTGTTTGTTTGAGGCAAGGAAATTTTTCCATCATACGTTTCTGTGCAATGGTGCACAAGTGACAACTGTTTACAACTGTCGCTTTCCTTCCAAGTGGTGTGTACCCATGTGTGGCGCAAATGGTCCTTATACTGAATGAAATTATCCATTGTCCACTTTTAACATTTCACGGTATTCTGATGATATGCTACAGTATATGAATGTGATTTTACATAAGAGGATTTTGCAGCACATAACCTTGTTGCATACATTGATGTCTACTTGAATCATGTAGGCATGTTGTTACTATAGTATTTAGTAATAAACTTTCAAACTTACATCAATATATAATTATGTGATTTCCATCGTCATGGATGATGTGAATCAAGATAATAGATTGATTGTGTTTACGTATGAAATTTGCATAAGTGAAGTTTGCAATCATTTAGCGATCAATCAACTGTTAACATTTTGTATCTTGTCACGTGTTTATTACTTTCTATTAATTTTTATTAAATTCGACGGTGAAAGTTATGCAAGTATCGGTACTGTATACAATAATATCATAATGTTATTCCTAGATATAGAAAGCACTTTTCATTACTTAAGGTCTTGAGATTTTTCTAAGAATCGAAGTCATTTATTGTAATTTTTGTTTCCCAACATTGAATTATACTGTCATAAAAAAGTGAATGTCAATTTGATTTGACAAATGTTTTGTCTTGAAGAATCTTTTATTGCCATAAAATGAAATAAAACAGCTGGTGAAAACAGGTATCACTGCACTTAAATGAAAATTGAAAGGTTTAATGGTTTTATACATGGTGTCTCGAATGTCTGTATCTATTTAGCGATGTAAGATAAATTTCAAGTTTTAATGACTGAGTTGACTATACATAAACATAATACAAACAATGAACTCATAATATATGTATGTATAGTTCTCATGACTATTGTTTATTTTAATTTTTTTTTATACTTACATTTTTTAACTAACCTAAACCGGTAAACATACCCATCCCATAGTCGTCATAGACAGTTTAGGTCAGTTAAAAACTACAGCGCCACAAGTGTTTACCTTGTAAAGTTACAAGTATATTTTGTACTAATTTTATGCATAATAATAATATATGTAAAACATTTATTTAAAATTTGCATTTTTGTACCGGATAGTTTTGACATTGGCGTATTTTGCTCAAAATATCAGGTGGTGTGAGGAGTAGGATGGCTCACCAAAATTTAGTTGACAATGGCCCATTCATTTTTATCCAATAATTTTAAAATAGTTATAGATAAAATATCACATTTCTTGCTTTTTTTATCCGACTGCACAAGAAGACAGGATATGTTGTTAGAGTGAATGTATGTATAATTCTTTGTTTCCTCCTAGAGGCTAAACAGCGTGATAAACTTTAATGAATGAGGTGTCTGTGGATTCAACTTAGTCTTACGAGTATCACCAGCTATATTTCGTCAATTAAACACCTATATGGTGCATGCGATATGCTATAGTTTATGCATAGTCAGGTTTTTGTGTTTTTTTATCAGCAATTTTATTCTCTTATTTTAATTCATTCTTTCGTTAGAATCTGCTGGACAGTCCCGGCCCTGACACACGATTCTTGCAACCCAGGGGTGTCATGACACACCTAACACCCCCCCTTCCCCAAAATGCCTCCCTGTATATAATGTGATCGATCAATAACATTTTCGAGGAAGTTGGTGACAATTTTATTCCTATGGTTATGAAAACAATTATCTAATTTCCATATTTTTGCAAATTCAATTAACGGTCATTGAAATACTGCATGTTTAATTGTTTCTATTGGCAATGAAATAGAACCTTTTATTATTGCAGAAGCTTTTGATTTTTAAAAAAACAAAAAACAATAGGTGTAAAGAAAAACAACCATAGTTGGATTTTTAATTGTTTTCATTATATCGACAAACAATTGGCATCTTACACGCAAACATCTGTGTGTGTGAAAACAAGAATAATAATAACACTTTTGTTTTTAAGACATTGATATATATTTTTTTTTTGGTAAAAAAGAATTTATTGAATGTTGTTATAATGGATGGCATACATTTATTTTTAATGGTGTATGTATGATCTGTCTGTCTTGATTTGTATTATCATCTTTCAGTTTGTCAGAGGGAATGATCACTGAAAAGTTCTTGACACTTTTATCCTCGTTTTCTAATTTGTACGACTTTGTATTTTTCAGGAGGATGATCTCTAACAACATGTACAAGAGAAGTGTCAGAGTACCCACAATGATGAGAATGTAGAGCTGGCCTTTGGTACAAAGATTTGGAGCGTATCCGAACGCTATACTCAATCCCCACGTTCTCCAGAAACTTAGAAGCGTCAAACCAATAGTCATGTGGCGTTCGTGAAGAGTGGCGTAGAGTACTACAACAAGGAAAAGATGTAATAAACATGTAGGTTTTAAATTTTAAATACAGTCGAGCCTCGTACAGCAAACTGGTGCAAACACTTCCTTCTATATGGCATAAAAAAAATTCGTTTTTTTAATAAAGTTGCTATAAAGTGCTTAATTAGTGCAAAATTTTCAAGTCTTTTTTTAGGCTGACTTTCTATGACAAAATAAATAGTTTTCAAATTACTATACATAATGGACGTTGATAATTGAACCATGGGATTTACAAAATTTACTCATTTTTACCTCAGTCACCTCCTTTCTTGTAATTTCTGAGTGTGGCATTTCCTAGTTCTTTCACTTAACTTTGCCACTTGGTGAAGGAGGGGGGGTATTATTAATTAGGTCACTTTTTTCAATATAATAATACTAATGATAATGATAATAATAAATTGTTCACAAATACTCGTTATAAGAGACTCGACTGTATATCATTTAACATTATTGTTTGAAGATTACAAGACATTTCAAAATGTTTAAATCTGTATCTTAAAGGCATTCTGTCACATGCAATTTTTGGTGTAGCAGGATGTAGCAATTGTACACCTTGGCAAAAAAGCTGGCATCACAGTAGTTCACCAATCGCTAGACTTCTTACACCAAACATTGCAGGAGTCCATACACAAAATATTAAATGAAAGATGAGCAAACTTACGGGCTAAAACTCCCATCAGAAACGATTCTCCCGTTCCATACAAAATGACGACCATAATGAAAACTCTGAAACTGTATTCGCTTTCAGGCCAAAGAAGCAGTATGAGAAAACTGGTCAAGTACATGCCATAAGCTGCGGTGACGACCACCAGCTTCCCGAAGAATTTCACCAAAAACCATTGCATAGATCCTGCAATGATCAGCGTTGCGCCATAGCATGCCATTATGGAACCAACCTGAGGAATTCCCAAACTGCAACTGATGTATGCCTACAACGGTAAGAAACCACTTTATTCAGTCATTTGTTAGTACTATTATTATTCCAAGTAATATGTTAAGTTTTGGATGTGAGCTCTTTTTGTTGAAATAGCTTTTTTATGACATGTGGGTATTGTTGAAGATTTTTTTGAACATTTTAACGACAAATATGATTGCTCAAATCAGTTACCTTTGTAAATTCTCCAATGATGAAAGAGTGCATCATTCCTATGAAAATAGTCGGAATTGACAATAACAGTATTTTTCGATTCGTTACAAAGTTCCAAGTTTCTTTAAGCGCCTCGAGGTAGACGGGATGAATGTCACCTTGCACGGATGGCAGTTTATCCGAAAAATCGGCAATGAGTGTCACTATGAACACACCCGCAATGGCCATTACTGTGAATACGGTGATAAGCACGTTGAATTTGGGCGGTGGGGGAAGCGTCATCGTAGTGATGTTGCTTATATCTTCGTTGCAATAGTTTACTCCGCACACTGGCATTATCGTGTTGACAGAGTCTGAGAGCGAACCCGGATCGAGAATCATGTAGATGAGGAGGTTGCCCCATAGAAATCCGCTGTTGGCCGATGCATGAACAAGTCCGTTCATCAGCACTAAGATGGTATTGAGATTGCCACCCATCAGGTGATGATACCAGTATCCAATGGTGCTACAGTACGCAAAACCGCTACTGATGAACAAACTTTTTCCCAAACCGAGGGCGATGGAAGAGGGGATTAATATGGACCACGTTGGCTGGAAAAAGGCGACAGTTTGAACCGAACCTAGTATACACGCTATGATGACCATCCATTTGATGCTGATTAGCTTTTTCTTTGCTTTGAGAAGCAATCCTACGATGGCAGTGATGAACTGACACACGCTGCTCGTGGACAGGGATGTCCGTGCCAAGTTCTCGTCTTCGATTAGAGAAGTTATGGAGTTCATGAGCGACATGCGACCTGACGAGGCCAAACTGTTGCCGATGCAAATGCACACTATGCTCATTAGAACACGAGTCTTTTCTTGGCCTATTAAATCGGGCGTCAGACTGTTGCGTCTCAAGATGATCTCAATTTCTTGAGGATCGATTTTACTACTTCTTCTTCGGGTGGACGGCGGTATGATCTGAGAATCATCATCATCACAAGCCTGATTAGCATTCATTTTTGGTTTTGCTATTGTTAACGCTCTTTAGCACCGGTCATGAAATGAGATCTTTTTGTGTTGATGATGGTTGAGGATTTCTGGACTACAAACTTGGGATTGTAAACACGACCACAAAGCACAAATTTCTCAATTTTCAGATTGTATATTATAGCATGTAGAAACTTCTTCTGCAGGAGAACTGCAAGCATCAAACATAAAAACAAATAATCATGTTGAGTTGTACATTGAGTAACATAACACAGCAATTCCCAGATTAGCGCTGTTAATGTGTTCTTGATAACTTGCAACTGAAAGCGCATTCAACAGAAAATTGATTTCCAATAAGAATTGATATATATCATTTGTGTCAAAAGATCAGAAAATTGTACCAACAATAAGTAAAAAATGGTTTAAATTTTTCCAGTCTGGTCCAACAATTTTGAACAGAAAATTGTACCAAGATTAAGTTTAAAGTGGTTAAGTCGGAAACTAAATAATTAACAGCATTTAATAACTAGGTGTAGTCATCTATACATTCTATAGAATGCCTAGCCTCTTTTGTCAAAGTATGAAATAATATTTTGTATTGTATATAGTAAACGTTTAGGTTAGTAAACGTAAGTGTTGGTTAGTTAGCAATATTTTCTCTTAAAAAATAATTAAAGCCTAAATTTAAGCTTAACTGTAAACCTAATTTTTACTTAACAATGTCTAGACATAACATACCTATGTTAATTTCATACAGTTTCAGACTTAGCATTTTGTAGAATGCCTGAATTTTACGATAACACAACAAAATCGTTTCAAATATATGCAGATTCAGTCTGAACGTATGACAAACATTTGTTGCGCATAAATTTGTTAATTGTGTAGCTCTAGCCCGAAGTATGTTGACAGTGCAAGAAGTTGATCTCTTAATCCTAACAAGTAAGTGACTTGGTGTAATATTGGATTTTTAGAAGAAAACAACCATTTGGCACAAAAAAAAAAATAAAACAGCTTTAACAGAAAAAGTGCTAATCAAACAGTGTAAAGACCAGGGATTTGCTATAATCATAGAATATGCATGTCACATACATTGTACCTTAAATTTCTTCTGCATTCGGTGATTTACAGCCATTGACATCATTTGACACGAGATGAACAGTTCTGTCACATGAACCTTATCACGTTTTTCTCAACGTATAGTGGCTGGTGGACTTTTCCAGAACTGTTTATAGTTGCCAATACCAAGGTCTCGATAATTAGAAGACATGCCAAGGTGATCACAAATTACAGTTATTATCAATCAGGAAATGTCGAGCTACTGTGGTTGACATACACTTTCTGACAAACTGTTGTCAATCATCCTTAAATAATTACTATATTTTTTTTTTAAATATAAAAATTTATTTTTAAAAAATTAAAAAAATATATTTTTGTTTTGGATGTAAATTTTGTGAAGGATGAGGTCGTTAGTGAGAAATGAATGGGGATGATAACAAGGGTGATATTTGTTTGACATTCTAAATTGGGTTTAATTGCATCCGATTTGAATTATCACAGAGAGACAGTTTAAGGTTGGAAAACGCCAATAAGCTTCTCGCAATGTGGACATTTGTGATGGACATCGTAAACTGCACGAAAAAGGAACGGTATGACGATGCATGCTGGGCTGGAATCACGTGAATAGAAGAAGAAAAAACACCAATAAATTTAAAATCTTGAGCTTGAAAGTCCATTAAAAAAAAATAAAATAAGACTTACAATATCAGACATAGGGCGAATGCCAAACACCAGACAGTTTTACCGATATGGTGCGAAATGACGGTCATAATGCGGTGTTTGCAATAAGGGCATTTGATGATGGTCGGTCGAATACCCAATTTGATCTTCACGTTTTCAGGCACGATTTTCAATACTGATGTGTGACGAACTTTCAATCTGGTATCTTCGTCACTCCAAGATCTTTTTGCTTCTATCAACAAAGTTCAAACACGAGTTTAAACCATAGTCTTATTGGTGTACAGGCTTATCCTGCTAATAGGGCGTGTTGGAAACAGACCACTACTGCCTTAAAGCGAAAACTGTCTTTAAAAAATGCAAGGGCTTTTTTTTTTGGTTTTGAAAGAACAGAAATGTAAGAAACCCCAAAAAACATTAGTATTGTATTTAGTTACCTGTACTACACTAGGTATACAGGGTGTATTCGAATGGCCTGTACAAACTTTGGGAATAGGTTCTAGGGATGAGGCAAAAAAAGGCCCAATGAACATGGGGGTTGGAAACGCTTGCTTCTGGTGTTATGACGGTTCACGTGTTTCCTTACAATGGCTGGCGCAATTATCACGTCAAATTGCCTATTGTTGTTCCCATAGCTGGCAAACTTTGAATCATCATTACTCCAGAAGCAAGCGTTTCTGACCCCATGTTTATAGGACATTTTCTGATTGTTTGTGTCTCTAGAACTTATTCCCAAAGTTTGTACAGACCATTCAGATACATCCTGTAAATTATATAAAATATGGTATCTACTCTCTAAAGTAAGCTCATGAGTTTGTAGGGAATAAGTCAAAGGAAGAAGTCAAAAACAAAACAAAACTAAAAATTTTTTTACTTTTTTTTCCTTTTATTTTTTTAACCTTTTTTTTATGACCTTTGTTTTTGTATATTTTTAACTACTTTTTGGACTTTTTTCCTTTGGCTTTATTTCCTACAATCGCCCATGATGACCTGATAGTAAAAGCGTCTTGTGAAATTTTAACCATAGATGCTAGGTATCAAAATCAAGCTAACAATCCGCATAACCATAGGTTTTGAAATGCTCCCCTTCAGATAAAACACATGATGAAGTCATGTAATTCATGACATGACATATTTTAGGCCATAGGCACATTTTCTCATAATCAATCACTGTAGGTATACAAATGAGTATGCATTTCTGGATGGAAGTTGACATGAACTTTTTGCTTTGTTTTGATACGTATCATTTGTGGTTAAAATGTGACCTAAAATTTTCAGGAACACTCTGTATAGTTTGTTATTTACATTTTTCTCTTGGCAGAGAAGTTTGCATGCTAAAAAGAAAATAAACTAGATTCAGTATTTCAACAATTTCCGATTTTGGACAGTGTTCTAGTCCCTTTTTATCTTTGGAACAACTGCTTTATAAAGTTATCATACCTTCGCTTGGATACAGTCTTTTGAAAGGTAAATTGATCGAATGTTGACTGGTGTGAGAAACATCTGGGGATGACGGGAATGCCTGAGCAACCTGCGATGCATGCAGCGAACTGCTGGGAGCTACTAGCCACCGACGGACAAACTTTCCTTGTTCTGAAGAATTTCCATTTTTCGAGTTAATGGTCAACAAGCTGTCCAGGAGTTTTCCCTCGCTTTCGGTGGGCAACGGTCGGATAGTAGATGCCGTCCTACTTTCCGAAAGCAATTTGTTGAAAACTCTTGACAATATCTGAGGCTGGATTCTCGCTTCCCGGTTCGGACGCTGCTGTTGAACTGCCGGGACAGTGTCGCTTTTCTGGAGCTTTTGCCTAGCAAAAGTTAAGTCGTCGACGCTTGCATGAAGTGGGAATTTGCTTAAGGATGTAGTGGAGTCCGCAGCAAGAGGTATGGCCGGAGCACTAGAATGAGTGCTTTCTCCCACAGATGAATGCGTACTGTGTTCAGGAGACGAAGTCACTGGGGTGGACAAATTGTCACTCAAGGCGTGATATTCTCGTTCGCTGGATTCCTGGTCCGAAACCCTGGGCATTTGCTGCACTTTGAAACCTTTGGACGAACCAGCGGGTGGTTTTTGTTTGTGGACTGTATCTTGGTACACCCACATGTCAGTGACGTTGTGGCTAAACAATCTGTTGGGCGTCTCTGGTAACACTGATGGAACATGACTATGATCACTGAAAATATCCGACCAAGACGATTCCAGTTTGGACAGTGTCGTCATGTCTACCACAGAGTTGTCTACAGACGATTCGTCACTGTGCAAAACAGGGTGCTGCTTCTTTTTCCACAGTATCATGCTAAAGAATTTAGCTTTTAAATTCTTTAAACCACTCCCAAAAAAGTCGGAATCGCTGCCTCGTTCAGGCAAAGATACAAAAGATCCAATGTAAGTCTCACTTGCAGACTCTGTGTCAACACCAGAATAGAGCGTTGGCGAAGGCGTAGCCGTTCTGGGCGTGTTTCTTGGTGTTTCCAAAGACCATTGTCGCTTGAAAATCTTTCTGAATCGTTGCTTTGCATCCATCATGGTGATAAAGTATTCAGAGAAGTAGAATCATCATTTAACTGGAATTTTTCTTTCGAAATGATCTTGAAGCTTCAAACGTGCTGTAGTTTTAACAAGTTTAGTGCTGTAGTTTTAACAATGGGAGAAAAATATAGTACTAATACATTTAAGTTGGCCCATTCAGTGAAGGATGTTTGGTATATATGTATATTGTATGTGGATTTAAAAATGTAAATTTTTAATGTCATGCAACAAATTGATCTACATGGTGTTCCTAAAAAGTAGTCATATTTTAATGCAGATGCTATGCTTCAAAACAAAGAAAGTAACCCCCATTATTAGAGAAGACAATGCTATGCAACTGCCACAAATCGGGCAGGTAAAACAATATTATAAAGTAAGACTGTAAATCAGTAATATTGTGAAAAACCATTGAAGGCCACTTTTTGATTAAACGCCCACCTCTTTTGTATTGTTACTTGCATTTATAGTTATTGTGAGTTTATCTTGCAGGTTAGGTAATGGAAAAAACACAAAAACATTAAATGTATGATTTGTTTTTTTCCTAAGCTAATCTGCAAATAAAACCCATAACCGTACAAGCAAGTAGCAACAATAGAGAGGTGAACGTCTAATCGTGAAATGTATAGTTGAGCGTTTTGTTGAAGTGCTCTCTACATGTACTTTGCAACAATTTCAACCTTTTAGTTTATTACTTTCTTTGTAGCATTTTAGCTTATTCCGGTGGCAAACGATACAATGTCATCTAATTTTGTAGGACAAACGTTGAATCAGTGGCATGTAACTAGAAAAATTGGGCCCTAATGCAAGATAAAAAAAACGTGCTCCTAACACAAGGGGGTAGGAGTCAATATACATATCGCCAATAAATCAATATATGTATTGATACTTCCTGGGAGAATCAAAATATAAATTGATTCAAATTAGTCATGACTCATGATTGGGCAGTTTTAAGAAGATAGTACACTCAGGGCCCCTTCAATAGTGAGAGTCCACCAATATCCACCAAATTACAATAGTTTAGTTATTGCATGTAAATAAACAATTAAATTAATGTAAGACAATTTGTACGAAATCCATCAATTTAGGTAACGTCAATAAAATTACAACCCTACATTGGTAATTAAAATATTAAATTTTTATTTTGCTAATGCTATGAGAATGCATTAGCAAAAATTTTATTTTTACATTTTAAAATTTTGGGGGCTTTTTTTCATATGGCACAGGGTCTCCAGAACTCGTTCATAAGGTACTAAATGCTAACATGATCCCCCGATGCACTGCATTGGATGATCCACTGAGCATCCATCTGACCAAATCGGATGATATCTTATCAGGGCTGGTCTTATTGATTGAATCAAATCTAGAAAACGGGAAACTCGATTCTGTGAGCAGGCTAGTGATAACTTTACTCGTGAAAGTGCTATGGAAGTTATACCCAGTGCAAACTTGCATGGACCAATGTCCACAACAGTTTTATCTACAGTGACACCTTGGACAGATACAGCAAGTGATGTGATGGTCCCTGTTCTGTCCGTGAATAATTCAAAAATAGTATTATACCTAAAGAGCCTAAGGTGTTATTCGCTAAGAAGTTGATAGACGTGCTTCAAACATTGACCATGCAAAATTTGAACTGCGTTTGTTAAATGGCGGTTATAACATGACACTAGACCCAAGTGTTTCACCAAAAATTGCCAACAAGTGGGAGACTTCGTTTGAACTCTGTAGACTCCATATGGACTTTGTAAACACTTTCCTTTGTTTTGAATACGTAGCATCTATGGTTGTGGTCGGATTCAGTTTGGAGTCTGACACCATGAAGACAGATTTTCTCGTGATTCTCCCATTTCCTCCTGCTTCATAAAACTCCATCTTCATCATCCTCATTCATGTACTTTCCTATTTAATAAAGCTCAAGGGCCAAATGACACAGCCATATGGCCAGTTTTCGAAAAAACCAAATACCCACCTACTTCAATGGTTAAAATTTGACTAGACCTCAATATAATTAAGGGTTTTTGCTGATTGATAACTAATAGGTAGCATTATTACACAGCACACTATAAAAAGTTGTAGAATTTCAGAAAAATTAATTTTTATAACAAAATTCCCTGTATTACACTGTTCAATTAAAAGTATTTTTCGATGTAACACTGGTTTTTGATTCATGGCAATTTTATATTATACACTTAAAAAGTGGATCAATTATACATGTACTACTGTACCGTATATGCTGCTAGGCACTGCACTCCTTGCGGATCTAGTACTTCAGTTCACCTCCAATGGTTTTGTGAGTCTTTATTGTTGGCCTTTGCATTTTTGTTTTTACCTAACCTAAACTGGTATCAATGGATGTAAATACCAGTTTAGGTTAGGTAAAGACAATAAAAAAAAACAATTTTCCCTGTTATTTCACTGCCCAATAATACTAATATACAAGGTCCTTTCGTGCATTTTAAACATACATTCAGGCTGGATCTGCATAAACCTAACCTAACTTTTCACTATCATTAGTCACACTGTATAATAATAATAATAAATTTTCATTAGACATATAATGATTAATTTCATCATTTGGATTTTAGACATCATACTCATTAGCCTAAAAGGAAAGATATTTTTCGGACACTGAACTATGAGAAATTATTTATTTACATATAAGTTATTTCAAACTTTAGGCATAATACAAGCAAATACGATCATAGAAAAATTGGCACTAAATAAAAATAAAGAAATAATTTATGTCACAGTCTTCCAAGAACCGTATTTATTTTTTTTTTTTAAGCATCAAGCAGTTTTATTAAACCAGTGCCTTTGAAAATATTTATATACTTTTATTATATTACAACAACACAAGGTTAATTAAAATGTTTGGTGCATTTCATGTAATAGCAGAAACTTAGAATATCCACCGTATCGGAACTTTTGTTAAGTTTTCCCAATACAGTTTCATGATGTTTCTGCTTTAAAATTTCTACTGGTCAAAATTTCGATTTTTCAGCAATTCAATTATGTGAAAAACTGAGAATTGTCCAAATAAAAGGGATCCAAAAGTGAAATTCTGGGACGAGGTTACGCATCCGTCGTTGGGTTAACGTCGGATGCTTACCTTCCTCATCCACCTCCCATTGGTGGCGGCATTGGCCCACCTGAAATGAAAACACAAAATAGAAACTGTTGGTACCAAATTCTTTTACAATTTAAACCATAAGAGAGTAATACTTACATGCAGGCGGTCCTATGCGGCCAAATTTTCGTCCGCCGGGGGGCTTAGGTGGTGGACGCCTGAAACAATAGGAACAATTAGAAAATAGAATAAAAATAATGAAATTTTTTTTTTTTAAATATTAAACAACATTAAATATTTCATCTTACTGTTGGCCGAAAGAAGTGGGGCGAGCGCCATCCCTCGTTGTGTCGGGCTATAAAAAGTATAAAATAAATCCCATTAAAAATGAAGCTACTTTAGTGTGAATTATACCTTCCCGTTTTAAAAACAGTTTTTCATCATGATGTGAGATGAGGAACAAAGTTTGTGGTAAAATTTTAGTTTACGTCTAATGTTTTGAATCCCGAGCTAACGTGGATGTTGGGAGTGTAAAACAAAATTATACTCCCAACAAAGTTATAACATGACCAAAAAATGAAAACAAAAGCTTAGTTAAAATCTAAATATAGGCAGAACATAGACAAAGATCACTATGTTGCACTGCTTCTTATACAGTATAGTATAGTATAGAAAACAAGAACATTTTCTTGCTTCAATTCATTGTGGTAATCATCCACAAATTTTGGAGAGAACAAATGCATCGTATATTGACACTTTCAGTTCACAAGAATTTAAAACACTTGAAAACGCAGACGTAAAAATAAAAATATGACACAGATTCAATATGTCACAGAGTACTTTTTTGTATCTGAAATAACGGGCCCTTGGATTCTAAAGGATATAACACATGCTTCAGCAGCTGCGTAGAAAGCTACGCTGAGTATTTTTTTGCAACGACATGAGTCACAAATGTTAATGCATGCCTACGCAAAGTGCATCGTAATGGTGAAGTTAGGAATATAAGGGGGGTTTACCATACATTAATAACCCAGCTATTTGCTCTAATGCTATACTGATGAGTGACACTATTTCTGAAAAATGTGAAACCCTGTTCGTATATTTTATAAAGAGTTTAATAAAGTATACATACCTGGATCATTGTTTGGAAGCTGTAAAAGAAAGAAAGATGCATTAAATTATTCAATGCACTTTATACGTTGTTAACTAGTTACATTATAAAGCGTGTGCTACGATGATTGATACTTACAAATATGTAGTTGCATTGACTATTGCCCAGAATAGTTCGGGTATGGCTGATAGTCTCCATACAGATCTCTCTTCGAGAACGTTACCTGTAACAAAAGTTTTAAAAAACAAACATTTGAAAAGAGCCTTTGGCAGGGGGGAGGAAACGTTGGAACCTCGTGTTATATTTATGCTACCTACAAAAAGAGGTCATATAAGATGTTTTATTTATTATTATATTGTTTAATAGTTTTTTTTTACATACACTGTGTGTGAGTGGGACACAATATTTATATAATTAGAGGGCCAAGATTTTTTATTACTGTTGATACAGGCGTTTGTTTTTATAATAATGTTTTGCTGATTACAAAGTTTTTAAAGTCCACCTTCGAAACACTACAGAATAATTAGCACTACTACGTTTCAGGTTTAACGTCAAAGTTTCAGTTAAAATCTTATAGTATTATTAACAAAAATAAGAATACTTCACCTCCCGAAATGTACACCATGTCTCTCGATCAACTCGTTCAGCAATTTTGATGATCTTTCATTATTTTTATTGACGTGTACAAGCCTTTTTTTTCCCCCTTATTACACCATCATAAGGAAATTGCTGGAATCTAGCATTGCTCGAAATGCTAACATCAAGCTTACTTTCTCTTTACTAAATTTTCAAAGCGCTAGAAACGAGCGGAGTGTTAAGCTACTTCAACGCTCTGGATTGGTCGAGAGCTTAGTCATGTGATCACTTTGCTCTCCTCAACGTTTTTCAACCAATACGGGAAGAACGTTGGGCCATTTGTATTTGAAAACCACGAATTTCAAATTGTAGCCGTCCGTAGTAGTGAAAGTTTCATAGGCAGTGTCACAATGGCGAGTTCTTCGGAGCAAAATGTAAGTTTGGTGCCAAAAAAAGTAAGATTTAGTTGTCGAAATGTTAGTATTTTAGGATTCAATGAGGGTAACGGAATGAGAAATGTGTCGTGTTTGTTTTGGTCGCATCTTTAAAGGGAACGTTTATTAACACTCGGGCCATATTCAAATATGACCTTTTAAAAAATACGTTGGACATGCTTCACTTTTGTGTTTTCATAAAATAGACAACTTTTCTTCGATATTAATTTGATTAATTTTGTTGGTTTTCTTAGGTAAAGCATCGAAGAGCAAAGATTTAGTTTTTTTGTATCTACATATATAAAAAAACTAAACTTGAGTAATTTTTATTTGTTTTAAAAAATTAGCACCTATTACAATGACAAATATTGATTTGAACAGCGAAATATTTGTCAAAATTTTGTTGTTGTGTTTTTAAAACGACAAATTTTAACACCAGAAATTGTGGTGTTAAATTTGTAGCTCTGGTGATATACCAGTAAAATTCGTGTACTTTGTGCAAACATGTAACTTGAAAATCATACAATATACCGACATCGAAATTCCTCAAAATGGCAAACAAAATCGCACAATATCAAAATTGGGTACTTTCCGGTTATAGCCAGGCTCAGTCTGATGTTGCTATTTGCTTGTACTTATGGGTTTATTGTGCAGGTTAGGTTAGGAAAACAAAACAATATATGTTTAATACGTTTCTTTTTTTTCCTAATCTAACCTGCACAATAAACCCATAATTAAGTATGAGCAAATCAGAATAAACCTGGCTATAACCGGAAAGTACCCGAAATTATTTTGCATATAACAAGCAGATTGTGAGTGGTCCTGGACTAATGGGGGAGGGGGGTTGCACACAAGAACAACAAACTAACATCAGGGCAGGGTTCGAAAATATCATGATATCTATATAAATATCAAAATATCGGATATTTTTATAAATATCAAAATATCGGATATTTATGATGTATATCTGATATATATCATGATTTTGATATATATCACCTTTTTTTCCAAATTTAAATAAAATCTCACTTATGTTATGAGTTTTTATTAATTGGCCTAAATGAGTTTTTCTCTGGTTAATGGTGATTTAAATAATTACTTATAAAAGCATCAAGTTAACTAATGTTGTTTCAGGTTTTAATAAATTAGGCTAATAATATTTTTATTTTTTACTTTTTATTAAAAGTTAAAACATTAAAAAAATGTAATGACTGAGTACAGTGAGTAGTGACTGCACATATAGACAGGGCATAAGGGCAGGCAAATTTTTAAATAGTAAACGCAATCCAATGTAATTAAGATTATATTGTATTGATTGAAGAAGAAGATTGAATAGATTTTGATTTTTAACTGATTGAACAGTCTTTAGAAGACATAACAGGTTTATACACATAACTGACTTTGTTACACCACCAGTTCCTCCGTCCATGTCCAAGTAACAGGAATCATTATTTGTCAAGAAAATTGTGTAAATTAAAATAAATAGGAACCATCAAATTCGGTTGACCAAGTTTCCGTTGAATGAGGGCGAGTTGCAAATCGTGCAAGCTGGAAAAAAAAATACGCGTTTCAGACGAGTAAGCTATTATTTTGATCGAATTCAATACAAAATTCGGGTTATGCCGGCAGGTTTGACAAGGTAGTCCAGGGTAGGTTCACTTGAAGAGGTTCATGTTTGAATGTCTTATTTGATGAGAAATTGGAAGTGAGATAAATATTTTTTTTTAAATCAACGTTTTGCTTTTAACAACAAACGGCAAAGTGGTATTTTATGTACTATCATAGCTATGTTTAAATATAAAATGTTTATTTTTTATAACTTAATTTTGGTTTTTTATTACACAGGGTGTCAGTTCGTCCAGCGATCGACCTCCATTGCAAAAGATCAGTGTTCCGCAAGCTAAGGCTAATGAACAGACTGCTCAGAAATCTCAAAGGTTTGCAAGATGTTTATTATTGTAACATGCATGCGTATATTTATATTTACATACACATTGTGTTTAGAATTGATCAATAACACACACTGCATTTTCATTTATTTAATTTAGAAAAGTTTGGCGTCTGGACGACTTTGAAGTTGGGAAACCTCTCGGCAGAGGAAAGTTTGGCAATGTGTACTTGGCACGAGAAAAATCCACAAAGTACATCGTAGCTTTGAAGGTGTTGTTCAAATCGCAGTTGCAGAAAGCCGGCGTCGAGCACCAGCTGCGACGCGAGATAGAAATCCAGTCTCACTTGAGGTACAACTGGTACAAATTGTGTCGATGGTGTACTTCGCACGCTTTGATTTTTGACCTGTATGATATTTGTATGTTTTAAGGCACCCTAACATTCTTCGTTTGTACGGTTATTTTTACGACGACACCCGTGTGTATTTGATATTGGAGTATGCTCCTCGAGGAGAACTTTATAAAGAGCTTCAGAGTAAAGAGAAGTTCAGCGAACGAATGAGTGCCAAAGTGAGTTGCGATAACTGCATATTTTTTATCATTATTATTATTTATTCAAATTTTGCATCAGACTTGTTGACATTAATTTTATTTATTAATTTAATTTAATTTATTAATTTGTTTGTTTACAGTACATAGCCCAGCTGGCAGCTGCTTTGAAATATTGCCATTCAAAGCGAGTGATTCATAGGGATATCAAACCTGAGAATATCCTCGTGAATTTCCACGGCGATCTCAAGATTGCCGACTTTGGTTGGTCGGTACATGCGCCATCGTCCAGGTGAGCAAAAAGTCTGAACGTTGAAATAGATTAACTGTCCTCGTTAGTCGACTTTAATAATTTGCTGATGTAAGTCTGTTCATTGGCTCAAATTCGAATTCGATTTAAGTTTTTGAAATCAAAACGGTTTTTCAATGTTGTCACCAGATGACGCCATGTGCCCGTTGATCGACGGGCTTTTTTTCACTAATTTTATATAATCCATGAGGAATTTGGTAACAAGTTTTAAGTTAATCTCTGCTATCATGTGTAATTTTGGTGTGGCAAGTTGTGCAGATTGTGAACCACTGTGACAGCTTATTGTCCAAATTGTCACTGGATGAGCAAATAGCTGACGTCACATGGTTCACAAATTTCGACTTTCCGTCTCGAAAATTGAATGCATTAGGAATCTTGAGGCCTTCTGGCACATGCCATTTTTGTGGCATGGCAATTTGAGCAGGAGGATGTGAACAATTGTGATGTCAGCATCTTGCCCAACCAGTTTTTTTTTTACTGGTTGAGCACATGAGATCAGTTTTTCACACATTGCTCGACTTGCCAAACCCCCTATAATTTTGCGATTTGTTTGTGGAGATCAACTGATTGATTACTGTTTAGTAATAACATGATAAAATTTTATTTATTTATTTATTTATTCAATGCAGGCGTGCTACTCTTTGCGGAACATTGGATTACTTGCCACCCGAGATGATAGAGTCTAAAACGCACGACGAAAAAGTCGATCTATGGAGCTTGGGAATCTTGTGCTACGAATTTTTAGCTGGCAAACCACCGTTCGAGGCCAGCACGCACAACGAAACCTACAAGCGGATTGCCCGTGTCGATCTCAAGTTTCCTTCACACGTTTCCAATGCTGCCAAGGATCTGATTTCAAACGTAAGAATTATTATATGTCACTATTGTAGTTTAACGTAACATGTACTTCATGCTGTAGAATTCGCTCCGATACGATTAACGTGTGAATCTTTGAAAAAATTTCACTTTTCTAACCAAAAATCATCTTGAATGTTTGTAGCAAAAACTTATTCGTTAAGGTTCAGTTCAAACTATCATTCACTGATTACATTAAACCAGTTTTTCTTAAATTTTAAATTTATTTATTATTTGTAAATACTGCTCATTAATACGACTGTAAAAAAATAAATTTCATGCTAAAGTTTATTGGCTATCCATCGTTTAGCATAATGTGAATTCTACTGCATAGCGTCATGTTATAAAAATCTTCTGGATCCATTTTTCCGAGAGCTCTAAAAATGACATGGTTTACCCCCACATTCTATTTTCTGGTTTATCATGCATTATTTGCTAGCTCATCGTCTTTGTTCATTGTTTGACTGTCTATTTAGAAACGATTTAATTAGTGGATAGACTATGCTATGCATGGACCTCTTTAATTAGGCAATACTGGAGTTGAGCGATATTTTAATTCTCATGCTAAAAGTCGACATAAAAGGAAATCGAGGAGTTGGGTGGAATAACTGCGTAACTCAAAAACATTTGAGGAAAAAATAGACAAAAATTTCTGGCACCTTCAAATTTAAGATCAATAACAAAAATATTTCTGTGAACTGTATTTATAGAACAAAAATTAACAGGTTTTGCAAAAAAAAAACAAAACCGACTTTTAGTTAATGTGTATAGAATGCATTTCAAAGGCGTAGAAAAGATGTCAACTTGTTATAGGTATGTTGCCCCCCAACGTGTTATAAAGCAGCTCACGCGGATCAAAAGGAGTTTCACCCTTCCGACCTAATCAAAACTGAATATTGCTATAAATATAGGTGACTCGATGTATTTTCTTGCACCACTTTATATACGTATTTTTACCAGTGCTATAAGCCTCTCTAATAGCGTAGCTTACATATTCTCCAACAACACATTTTCCCAAGTCAGTGATGGTTTATTACTTATCAGTCAACACTTATCGCTGTTGCATTAGAGTCACTCCTATCTTTTCCACGAGTTCCGATCTCTTGATTTACCAAAAAATTTTATTTCAGTTACTTCGCCATGAGCCGTCCCAACGCTTAAGCCTCGATGGAGTTTTGAAACATCCGTGGGTCGTGGAGAATAGCAAAGATGACTCAAAACCTTAATTTTGTTGTTATAGATGTGGATTGTTTTTATTTTAAAGCATAATTTTTGTACTAGCAGAGCCGTACATAGTATGGTCTTATTTTTTTGCTGGATTATTCTTCCAGAGACATTGTAAAGAATAGTTCATCACTTAATTATTTTATTTTCCTCACTTCGTATCGAACGTTATGGATGTTGTGTATTGTATCGACTAATGAATGAATGAAAGAAAAAAATCTTAAAAAAAAAACGGTTTCAAAAAAGTTATTGAAGGTGAATTCTTGCATCTATTTTATTTTAAATGAGAAGAAAACTGTTATTGTAAAATGTGAATGGGGCGGGATAAAGATTCTTTACAAAACAGCTTGCTGATTTATGAGATGAACTGGTCCATATATATATAATCGTCTCCCACTCTAGCTCAACACAAAAATTTCTAAATTGCCAAACATTTTGTTGACGAAATATTTTTTTTTACTATACCGAAAAAAAAAAAATTAAGAAAAATGATAAAAAGAAAATGGTATGTCAAATACGTGGAGACCGCGTTTGGTTTTTGCAACGACAAAAAAAATGTGTTCTTAAATTGTCCCGTATAAAAAATGGAATTCTGCCAAGAGTAGTAAGCTGTCCCAGGTGGGCGCAGATTCCCAACTTTTAAACGGCAACATTTTGTTTTGTTATTTGCGCATCTTCTTTGGACTTCGGCCTTTGGGGCTGTCCATTCTGTGGCGCTTGCTCCCGTGTTTCGATGATCCATGGCTGTCTTCACGCTTCATCTTGTGGCCATGCTTGGGGCTGTTGTCACGCGGACGTTTCTGGTGATGATTTTTCTTGTCAGGTTTTCTCGAGTCACGACTGTGGTGGCGATTTCTGTTGTTGTTGCTGCTGCTGCTACTGCTGCCGCCCCCAGGGCCTTTGCTGGGGACCCCCGGGCGCTTCCCCGTGGTCTTTGTATACTCGTCTTCGAACTTCTCGCGCTCCTTGTCGGCTGGTTACAGGGTGAAACGTTGACCCAAGTTAGGTTGATTTTCTACATAATTATTCAAGGTATTTTTGTTTGTTCGAGATGTAAATACCTTTTGCAGCTTCTTCTTCCAACTCGCTCCAATCTTTACCACTTTCTTCGCTACTACCCATGTCATAGTCTGAAAAAACAAAATGGTGGCACTTTGTGAGTTTTCGACAACTCTTAATTGTCAATTTTCTACGTTACGTCAAAAAAAGAGGAATCACCTGAGGCAGAATCTTCGGTAACTCCCTCAGATTCTTCCGAATAGTCGCTCGATTCTTCCTCCTCCTCCCCGTCGTCATCACTGGGAACGTAGGCATCGTCGTCCTCCGAATCGTCGTCGTCGTCTCCCTCTCCCTCCTCACCCTCCGAGTCTGGGTCCAAAAAACTCCAGCCACCGCTTGAGAAAAATCCTTCCGAATCGTCAGTGATGGTCTTCATAATTTTGGTCCAGTTCAAACTCTGGATACCCTCAGTGTAACGAATGTCGCATGAACTGCAAAAAAAAAATATATATATATTTCAATCCAACAGCTTTAACCTAATTCACGTTTAAATCCAATTGACAAGCAGCTCGAAACGTACTTGAGCCATTCCTTAACATGATCCAGCATGTTCATGGGAATGGCATTGACCATTGCGACCTTCCGGTGGTAATCTTTGAAGACAAACACCATGTCGAAATTTTTCAAATGGAATTGCACACGTTCAAAGTGTACCAGTTCGACTTCTTCCAAGGTGATCACGAACGGAGGCTGTGTGGGAATGGAGATAGGTTAACGAGGCCGTTGACGACGACAACAAAAAACGTGAAAGAAAAAACCAAACTAAACGTACCCATTCGGTGAGGTTCACCAAACAGCCGCTCGTTGGCTGAAGCAGAACTGTGCTTCGGTATGGAACACCGGGGTATCCCAACTCTCGGAATGGTGTGTCAAATTCTAGCATATTGGTGGTCATCCCTTCCACTTTCTTGCAGAAGTTGGAGAACGCCGTTTTCAATCTATGCCTTAATTCTCTTTCCGCCTACGACGATACCAAAACAAATATATTCTCGATAACGTCTCCCGAGTTTTTTGTTTGTTTTCTGCTGCTTTGATATTAAGCAAGAACTGTGTTACGTGTGATACTCGAATGGGTTACCTGTTCCGAAGCCAGATCATCCCGATCGTGCATGTGTTGATGCTTTCCCAGATCGGTTGTAATCTCTCCGACTTCGGTGTAAAATTGCACGTCGTTGTGCTTCTTCTTTCCAAACATGATAGCATTCTGCGTGCATCAAAAGTGTGAATAGGTATCAATTAATATTAATTAATTAATTATTATATTTTTTTAAACCAACCTTCAAATTGAAGTGGAGCAATATGATCATTTCACCATCACATGGTTGAAAAAACGCATGTTTGATATTGTTGTATAGAATATCCACTTTATCACCTCGCACCGACGTGAACCGGAAACCTAGTTAGTGCAAGATATTTACCAATTACCACTCGACCAAAATGGAACTGTGCAAATCCGCATTACCAAATTACGCTAACTTACCATTTGAATGAGCCTCCAGGCTTCCGGAGATGCGTTTGGTGACGATGTTGGGTCTAATGTACAGCTCTTTGAGTTTGGGGTTGCCTTTATTGGCATGAACAACCAGCGTATCTTGTTTGACGATCCCCTGAAAGTGTGGTTAAAAGTTAGACTAGACGTTTTAGGAACACCCTGTATTGATATATAAACATCAACCCCATTCGTACTTCTTTCTCACGCTCTTCGGCCTCCCTCGTTTTGAATTTCTTTTGAACTTCCTTGATCAATCGAAAAGCAGTGTTGAGGTTCGACGACGGAGCGGACAACTCGCCCGGCTCTTTAGTGTTTGTACTCCGATAGGTTCTGGAATTCAAAGTTGATCGTTCGTTAATTCACGAGTTCCACTGACGAACTTTTTCATAAATGTTTCGATTTTTCAGAAAATTCACATTTCTTTGACGAAGGTTGCGTCCGGCTGGGGGAAAACGTTCCCGTCGTTCCGTCCCATTGCCGATCCCGGATGGAAAAAATTGATACGAAGGTAAGTGTAGTCGCCTTCTACCGACTGACTGATATTCTGGGACGAACGGAATTGAAAAAAACAAACTCCAAATTAACAAAAGCGTGCGTGGGTTCGTTCAATCGACGTCAAAAAGTTTAAAACACGAACCTTAATGGTAGAGATGTGGAATGCAACAGGTATCCCATAAACTGGCATAATAACTGTTTCATACTTTTTGTCTGCAAAATGGTTCGGTTCTTTAACATTCAAGTACTACTAACGAGGACAATGATAATTTACTTTCATGTATTTTTTTACCACAGCATACCAACAAAAATTTTTAACTCTGCCACTTCTTTTTCCTTGGGCATCAGGTTAGGTGACTTGTACGAGATGTTCGATTTTCGCACTCTAAACGAACATACAAATGGTTTCGTTTTTACAATAACACACACACAAAAACACGAGTCGTGTGTAATTTCAAGTTAAACCTACTTTTCCTCTGGTCGTCCAGTTTTTTGCTGAGCTAGACGGGCCTGAGCTTCCAAGTTCAGCTGGTCCGCTAGTTCTTTTTGGTGGAGTTTACGTTTCTCTTCCGCGGATTGCTCCGTCTGCAACAATAAGTATCGATTTTGAGCGAGTTCAATCGCAAAAATAATAATAATTTAATTATTTCTAAATGCTGAAAAAAAATATTTGCGCACCCGAAGTTTGGACTCGATGATAGCGGTTCTCCGACCACGCCACAGCATTTCTTGTTGTTCCGCTAGCTTAGGTTTTTCTTCCTTTTCATCCGCATCTTCCTACGCGTTCATCAAACAAATGCAATTGAAAACAAACATCAACAAAAATCACTAACATGCAATTTCACAATGTTACCTGTAATGTTAATGCCACATATTTGCTAGCTTTCTTTGCCGTCGTCAACGCGACTGCTTGTTGACCCTGCAACACAATTTTACAGCATTTTGTACAACTGTATACATACACACTTTTTTTAACCATTATTAATCAAATTTGTTAAATACCTCTTTCACTTCCACCGTGTCTCCAATGAAAATAGCAAACGTTTCCGCCCGTTTATCGTCCCCAGGATGCTGATTCTTTATTGGATGCACTCCAATATTTACATTAACGATCATTCCTAAAACCCCAAAAGTGACATCAAATTTAACTAATCTATTTTAACAATTAGCATCACTAACCAGTAGTGAATAGTTAAAAACGGCCGTATTCACCTTTCTTCACGGTAATATGCGTCTTTGGACCGATAAGTAACGAACTCTCGCGAAACTCAATACCAGTCACGAAGCTAAGTGCAAATAATAAAAATGATTTAAGAACACATTCAACATGTAAACGCATTTTAGATTTGGTACGTCACCAGACGTTGCCCTATGTCTCGACTCAAGCTGTTAAGATGCATTAGCTTACCCAAAATTCTTTGTTAACTTGTCCACGATGTCCGGTTTTTTACTTTTCACAAAGTCGACCGTACTGACGTAAACTTCGCTGAACTTGACGCCGTGTTGGAGCTTGTTCAACAGGTGCTCTTCGGTGTCGACCAGGAATTCGTACAACGCTTTGAGTTCGCTGGACGGGTTCCACATGAGAGTCCGGATAATGTTGGAACAGTACGATTTGTAACGCGCTCCGAACGAACAAATAATGGACCCAAAGTGGAGAATATTTTTATCGCTGCAAAACGAAAATTTATATATCAACTACGGACCGTTGGAGACGACCGCACAACACACGCAAACAAAGGACATTACCTGACAGCACTAAATTTTAAGCTGTAATTGCCACCGCTCTGAATGATCGCGGGGTAACAAATGTCTATTTGACTCGTGTCGACCCCGGTGACGTATTTTTTGTCCGTCAGCGCATGTTCTACGCCTTCGGCTAACTTCGAATGTCTCACTTCCTATCGACCAAAAACAAATCTTAGAACTAGACCTTAATTACAAGATGAAAGAAGTGAAAAGAAAATTTGTCAACCCACCTTCTCGTCGTCGATGATCTCCGTGATCTGGTTTTGGAGATATTTTTTGAAGACGGTATCGGTGATTTGACAAGCTCGTTTGACAATCATCAGTTCAGCCTCCTCTTTCACGGCAATTATGTAAGCGACAGCCGAGTTGATATCGACCTACACGTCGAAATTACATTCCATCAACGTTTCAACATCAATATATACAGAGCGAGTCAAAAAGATGTTACCACTTATATCGAATACACATGAATCAATCTTTTTATAAGCGGTACGCATGATCAACATCGATAAATTATTGATATAAAAAAAATATAAAATGAAAACAAAATTTGATCTGTCGCCATTAACTTACATAGTTGAATGATTCTTCCGAGATTGCCGACTTCCAAGCGTCCATGAAATCTCCCGGAAATTTATCTTTGCTGAACTCGCCAACGGTTTTCCCCTACAATATATCCACAAGCTCGTTGAAATTTGTTGGAAATGATACCCATCGCCAGAAAAATGTATGCATTCCAAATTATCAATTTAAATATTGGTTACAGCTGCTTTCTAAGGTTATATGACGCTTCGTTGGGCGATATAATCTTAGAAGGTGCAGTGGAATCGTGCTGGGCCCATAACCTGATGTTATTAGAGCAATTCAACTCTCTATAAAAATAAATATATATATAAAAATAAATACACCCTTCCTGATGATTTAATATACCTTATAGCTGCATCTGACGGCATTCAGCAACTTATCGAAATTCACTTTATCCTTGTCGCCTTTGTCCCGAGTGAGCAGCGTGATAGGAGGAACGCTGTTCTCGTTCTCTTTGCTCGTCTCGATCTGCTTGAGAAACTCCACTTTCTTTTTGCTGGCGAGAAACAGGATCCCGTTCTCGCACAACACCATTATCGTATCGGTCAGCTCGTAGCCAAATAACCAGATCTGGAAACGGTTAAAAAAAAAATACCACCATTATTAACGCTTTCGGTTCACCAAAAAAAAGTCGACGTCCGCAACAAAGAAACGAGCTCACTTGCAAAGCCGTCGATTTGCTGTACACGACTTCTTCGTCGACTCCGACAGCGGACACAATAGCGTCCACTTTACTGAGTTCATCGTTGCCTTCTTGAGCTCTCTGCGAAATACATTGATGGGCATTATTAAAAACATTTTTTTTTTGTTATTGTCACTTTTAGCAATGTCAAGTCGCTAAATATAGGTTTATATCTATTCTATACTAAATTTTAGGAAGTTGGGATTAGCTGTAGATTACAATGGTGTACTTGCTTTATGATAACTTGGGTATAAAGGGTTAGTTTAAGAAAAAAAAAGGCAAAGTTTAACTGTGTGTGCATATATATATATTTTTTATTGCCCAAAATCTTTGTTTTAAATGACGTTTATTTTTGTGCCAAGATGGATCGAAACGTGTCTATAAATGTTTCTTTAATTTTAAACAATAAAATATCCTGCAAGTTCACACACACGCATGCTTTCAGGTATTGTAGTGACAGTTGTTTATACATGGTTTGTTGAGTCCGAGTTGTTGGGTCGCATTTTGCGTTGCTCAACGTTGAAAGATGAGAATTTTGAGACGGGTTGAAAAACTCATTTCGTATTCTTACCTTCCATGCGCCGTATAACCGTTTCATTCGTCGGTAAAAAGCCACTTTATCTATCGTAATATGCGCCATGGTTTTAACAACCCGTTCAAAGCGCAAATGGCGGTTTCTCGACTACTACTTCTCCTGCTGAACAAGAACTGGCGGGAATCGTCGCATATGACGTCATGACGAGGGACAGCTATCGATCGACGTCACGTCCTGGCGTTTATTGAATAGCGTCGTTCTGTAGGCGGTTTCTCACGGTGGAAAAAGATGAACTCGTATTTGATATTATTTTTACAGTAGAAATTTTTATTGTTCGTTAATATGTTGGAAGTTAAATTGGCTATTTTGTGTATCGTCGTGAACGTATTTTGCGTGACAATATCTGCGTTGAATGTCAGTGTCTCGAAAACATTAATTTATGGACCTGGTTTGAACGCAAGTTTGGTGTTTCCAGCTCGGTATTTTTTCATTCAAGCTGTATCGTCTGATGGTAGAAAGTGAGAATATAATTATTTTTTAATACGATTTTTAATATAAGAGAATGGTTGGCATTTGGAAGAAGAAACCGAAGAAACTAATAGTGAAACTTATTTTTCAAATTGTTAAAGAAAAATATTATACACAAACGCATTGCTAATGTCAAATTAATCATAATGTAAAGAGGCAGACGAGAGACCAAGCAGACATGACTGGTTATTAAAATTACACGATTTTTGAATGATTAAAATATACCTTTTAAGAGTTAATTTGAAGAATTTAATAAACTTCATTTTTGTTTAAATTTTGAAAAAATATAATGTGTTTGAAATAATTAATCACAATGTAATGTCTCGTCTGCCAAGTCGTTCAGATAAGAGACTGAATGACTTGGCAGACGAGAGACTCTGACTTCATATGAAATTGATCAAAATTGTATATTTTTTTATAGCTTAACCTCGGTTCCAGACGATGCGTTTTTCGTCGAAGTAGTGGGCATAAAGGATCGTTGTCGCATATGGACCCAAGTACTGAATCGTCACGATGGAAGTTTCTTGGTGCGATACCGATTGTACAACACGTGCCATCATTTACGAATCCGAGTGATGCACGGAGGGGTCGATGTTGCCGATTCACCTTACGATTCAACTGGTATTAGTTATTAGACGTCACCTTTTGTTTTTCTCGCATCGTTTTGTTTTGTTTTTTTTACATATGGCATGTGCGTTTTGATTGTTCGATAGGACCAGTACACCACGAAGAATGTTATTGCCCTAGTCAGTCGTTTAAAAAATGGTTGCAGTACATGAATTGTCCAGTTTCTTACCAGCAAATTGCTGATGATTTGAAACCGTTCCCCCAAGTAAACATGAAAAACTCGTGGGACGAAGCCAAGAAGCATTTCAACGTACCTGGCAGCTTCAGTCTTTGTCGTTATGCAATTGTCAAAAACAAGGTGAATAAGCTGTTTTTCTTATTTTTTGAAGGGGGGGGGGGCTGTTTTTATAAATGTTATTTTTTTTACAATATCTTCATTTAAATGTCCAAAATATTTCAGGTATATCGAGAGTGTATGGGGGAACATGTTGGCTTCAAAATATTCATGGATGCCGTATTGTTGTCGCTGCTACGTAAGACGAAACTCCCCGACGTCGAATTTCTGGTGAATTTAGGAGATTGGCCTCTGGTTAAAAAAATTGTTTTTAAAAATCCTATTCCTGTATTTTCGTGGTGCAAATCTGATGAGACGTTTGATATTGTGATGCCGACGTACGATCTCACGGAATCGACGTTAGAATCTATGGGACGGTAAGAATTTTTCTTATGGTTCAGTTTTTTAATGGTACAGGGTGTCCACCATGAGATGTCAACGTTTGGGAAGTTTATTATTTATTTTACATTAGGTTGTATAATAATACAACTGTGATGCTTGGTGGAATGAAAGCAATACTAACTCCAAAAGTTGATTTTGTAGTGAATGTGTTAGAGCAGCAGTCGGTCATTTTCCAAAATTGCGATTCCGAGCGAACAAGCACTGGTTGGTTGTGTGGTGGTTTAAATCCAGTATTTTTTAAAGGGGGGGGGGGAGAAATCCAAATTATTGAAAAAATAATTGATGTAAATGTATAAATATTTTGCAGGAGTATCAATATTTTCTTGTCTTCTGCGTGTAGATTTGGAACCTCATTCCAATCTACACATTTTTTCCAATTTATGATTCATAATATTGCCTCTCACTTGGGCATTTAGTACAAAATGTTTCTCTTTTCAACCTTTAATTTATACAAGGCATAATTTAAAAATGATTTGACAACTTTGAGATATAGGCACTACTTCGTATCAATTTGTTTGTTGGTCTTTTAAACTTCATAAAATCTATGTTTAATATTATAAAATCCATACCATGGTTATTGGCTGCACTGCAAAACTTTTAACAATTACATAAATAGCCTTTTAAAGGCTTTATTTTACACTAAATCGGCTGCAAAGTGGTAATATATGATGTGAGCAACAACCATAATTCCTGCCATCATCGTTCAATGGCAAGTGGTTAAAAAGGGCCACCCATGCATGTTTTTATTCTGATTTTATTTTATTTCATAAGGCATAGTTATGACAGCCATCATTTTATTGTGTAGTAGAATTATAAACGTTTTTTGTTAATTAGAGGTAAATCCATCATCAATAACAAGAAAGCTGTTTTCTTTCATTAAGCAATTTATTGTTTTAAGTCTGGCAACATTCGTCTGTTTAACTTAAGTCATGTTGCATGGCCTGAAGTATAGAACTTTAGCATGCCAGAACGTTTCCTGGTTTACTCTTGTGAATTTCTGCCACAAGAGGGTTCGTCTGGCATCCATTTTGAAGCTTTATAAAAGAATTCACATGGGTGAAAAACCATACAAATGACCAAGCTTTTGTTATGCATATTGTTTTAAAGATCCTCAAAGCGTTCACAACATGGCTGAAAAACCTTACAAGTGTTTCACCTACAACAAGATATTTGCTCGGACCTTTGTCTTAAGCATTCATCGAGCGAGTTCACACTTTGACCAAAGCCATAAAGGTTACTTTTTTCACTATTATTTTTTAATCCCATGCAAAAAGAACTTTGCACGGGATTGCAACCTAAAAATTTATCAAAAAGTACACGCAGGTGAAAAATTTAAAACAAGAGCTTCATTATAGGCATTGTTTTTTAAATTCATGAAAGTGTTCACACAAGTGAAAATCATTACAAATGTTCCACCTGCAAATAAAATGGGTTCAGGGTTCTGAACAACAAATTCATTAAAGAATTCACAGGTTAAAACCGTATGAATGTACAATGCAAATAAATGTTGCTTTGGCTTTTGGCCTAAACGTTTATCAGAGTTCACATGGGTGAAAAAATCTTCAACAAGAGCTTCATGAAGAATTTTGCATTTAAACTAAAGTGTTTCACTACAAGAAGTAGTGAATTTTTCACACGGGTGAAAAATTGTTCACACAGGTGAAAACCCTTACAAATGTTCCAACTGAAATATGGAGTTGGTGCAGGTTTCTATCCAAACAGAAATCCACCAGAGTTCACACAGGTGAAAAACCATACAAATGTGCTACCTGCAACAAGAGCTTTCAGGCAATTTTTTTTAAATGCATGAAATCGTTCACAGGTGAAAATCCTTACAAAATGTTCCAACTGAAATATTTAGTTGGTGCAGGTTTCTACCCAAAAAGAGATTCATCAGAGTCAAAAGTGATGAAAAATATTACAATTGTTCCACCTGCAAAGTTGTTTTAGATTTTTAGCCAAATTCATCAAAGAATTCACACAGGTGAAAAACCTGCAACAATAGATCCATTAAGGATTCTGTAAAAGATCATTTAAGTGTTCCACTGTAAAGAGATAGTTTTTTCTGCCTTAAAAGGTTTACACAGATAAAAACCTTACAAATGCTCTACCTGCAGTAAGGAGTTTGTTCAGGTTCTGTCCAACAAATTCACCAAAAAGCTCACACTGGTGACAAACCGTGAGGTCATATTGGTGAATGTACCCTTCAACCAGAGCTTCGTTCTGACATCTGCATTTAAACTAGAACAAATTTTCACACAGGAGAAAAACTTTTTACAAATATTTCACCTGTAGCAAAAAGAACTTCGATTGAGTTTCTGTTCTCAAAATTCATCAGAATTCACACGGGTGAAAATTCTACAAGAAGAGCTTTGTTATGCATTTTTTTTAAACGTCATGAAATTGTTCACACAGGTGAAAACCCTTACAAAATGCTGCAATATGGAGTTTGTGCAGTTTTCTATCCAAAAAGAAATTCTCAAAAAGTTCACATGGGTGATAAACCATATGTTTTCACAGGTACAGGTGAAAGATGTGAGTTCACACAGGTGAAAACCGTACAAATGTGCTACCTGCAAGAGCTTTCAGGCATTTGTTTCACCTTTAGATTTCTGGCCAAGTTTATCAAAGAGTTCACACAGAAATTTTACCCACGTTTCACATGAAAAAAATTATTTTGATTGGGTTTTTGTTCTCATAATTCATTGGAATTCACACGGGAGAAAAACCTACAACAAGAGCTCTTAGGCATTTGTTATTAAACTTCATGAAATTGTTCACACAGGTGAAAACCCTTACAAATGTTCCAACTACAATATGGAGTTGGTGCAGGTTTCTGTTCAAAACAAAATTTACCAAAGTGTTCACACAGGTGAAAAACTATACTCTCCAACTCTACTCACAGATACAGGTAAAAAATTATGTATTTACACAGGTGAAGAAAGATTTGAGTTCACACAGGTGAAAACCGTACAAATGTACTGCCTGCAACAAAAGCATTGTTCGGGCATTTGTTTTTAAAGTTCATGAAAGTGTTCACACAGGTGAAAAGCCTTACACATGCTAGAGTGACTCAACTAAAGAAAGAAGGGCTACTGTTACAATTCGTTATTTATTATAGCAAAACTACATATCAAAAAAAGGCACTAGAAAAATTGTTATTTATGGAAAATACGTTCCCACTTTCTGAAGATGTAGTGTTACTATATCTGTGATTAACAAGTTGACATCTCATGGTGAACAACCTGTATTTCAGATAAGTAATCAGTGTTTTACTAAAATTTGAATTTATTGGAATTGTAGAGTCATGCTGGATATGATGACTGTCCAAAGCAACCCCAAAGTGGGATGGGAAAATAAAACGAATAAAGCGATTTGGCGTGGACGGGACAGTCGTAGAGAGAGGTTAGACTTGGTGTCGTTGAGCCGGAGACGTCCCGATCTCATCGACGCAGCCCTCACGAACTTTTTCTTCTTCCGTGACGTCGAAGCGGAATACGGTCCCAAAGTCAAACACATGTCGTTCTTCGACTTTTTTGAGGTAAAATTGCAATTTTTGTCGATGTTATCAGCAATGTGTAGAATTCAGGCGTTCTGTAGAATACCTGACCTCTTTTGGCAATGTATGAAATGGCATCTTTATACAACTACTTTAGGTTGATTTAGAGTATTTACTGAAAAAAGATCCGAAGTCCAAATAAAGGCCTAAATTGTTGCTTGACCTAACTGTCCCAATGCTAATTACATACATTGACTAAATCAGGCTAGGCATTCTATAGACTGATTTCAAAGACTGAATTTTGACTATCTGAAAAATTGTTTGATTCTCAGTATAAATACCAACTCAACATTGACGGAACCGTTGCTGCATATCGTTTCCCTTATCTGCTAGCTGGCAACAGCGTCGTTCTGAAACAAGACTCTCCCTACATCGAGCATTTCTATAGACAGTTAAAGCCTATGGTACATTACATTCCATTTGCTAGAAATCTCAGCGATTTAGTGGATAAGTTGGAATGGGCAATGCAAAATGATGAAGAGGTATTTTGTATCAATATTAATTTCAGTGCAGCTTGAACATAGCGACGTATGTTCATGAACCAATGTGTATGACAGGTTTCATGCATTTACAGGCAAAAGAAATCGGATTCGCAGGTAGACGATTTGCTCAAGAAAATTTAATGCCACGAGATATTTTGTGTTACAATGCAATATTATTGAAGGTGAAGGAAGTTTACGAATTTATTGTTTTCAGTGATTGGTTTTAAAAATTTGTTATATATTTTTTCCTATGGTTTCGTAGCTTGTTTATTATAACATGTATAAAAAAATATTTACGTTACAGGAATTTTCTAAGAGATTGGTCCACAAGCCTACGATAGTGGAAACCATGGAACACGTTGAACAACCTAAAGATGAACATCACACCTGTCATTGTTCAACATTAGAGCAGGTGAGACGTTTATTTTCGTTTTATGTTTACAGCAATCACCCAGCTTTATGCTGTTAGGTTAGCAATTTTTTATAGGATTTATATTCACTAATGAGTGAGTTGTCTGTGGGTTGTGTGTTAAAACATAGGCGACATCTGGTGATTAAATTTAATTATATTAGTTTGTTTATGAGAAGGTGACATCTGGTGATGCAATTTCAAAATAGATATTCATATTAGTTTCAGTTGTGAGAGGGTAACTCCTGCTGACATTATATGAAGCCTGTTTTTTAAAATAAGTTTTTTAATGCACTGTTTATTTTTGTTTTGTTTTTTTGTATTTAGGATAACGATAAAGATGAGTTGTGACGACATCATCGCATGATTGTAGTCCATATCAACAGTTAGTCAAGTTACCAATTGAGATTATGTGCTAGGAAATTACCTGCAGGTAATTAGACGAGTCTGAAAGTTTATACAACTATAATTGCTATATACTCAATTTTGGAAATTCCAAAAACAAATATGATATTGCTTTCTGTGAAAGAATATTCTCTATCTTTCATATTTTGTGTGTGTTATACTCATCTATAGGTTTACATCTATTTTTGACAATTTTATGCATCTGCAGAGATTTTGTTTACAAATAAAGAACGTTCGATTTTTTAGTTGATGGCTAATTTTATTGTTTGTCGGACATTTCTACAGTAGTTGATGAGTAGTTTACAGCGTTGATGGGTCAATTGGCACTTTCAGGTCGGACAATCGAACATCTCAGGTAAGTTATTTACTGAATTTCATGATAAAATGGTAGTTTGTCATTTGATATCGACTTCTTCAATGTGGAATTATTATTTTTCCTAATAAGTAACCCATGCTATAGCACGTGGACTCTTTTGTTTGTTTATACTCAGTTGTTATGGTTGTTACGGTTTTCCTTGTGTGCAAAGTGTGTTTTTCATGAAAAATACACTGTTGTCATGAAAATATTTTTCCATGGACAGACAGAGAGACAGTTGTTTTTTATATAAATTAATATAACAATATATTGACTGAATATATTGTAATTTAATTCAATAAATCATTTATTTATTCATTTGTTAGATGTTATTCAGAGCTTTTCCCT
>JAQIWH010000945.1:0-37720 GCA_034695005.1 Cryptops parisi | reverse complement strand
TGTTTGCAGCCGACCTAATGACACCGTTTATACTTTATAGACTTAACCGACTTTTAAAGGATCCCGTCAATTTGACGTGACAAGGGTCACCTGGACTTCGTTCAAAATATTATTAAAACTCTCTAGCATGGCATTTGTTTTTTGTTTGCAGCCGACCTAATGACACCGTTTATACTTTATAGACTTAACCGACTTTTAAAGGATCCCGTCAATTTGACGGGTTTAAAAGCTAGTTAGTTAATGTTATGACAATTATTTCCCGTGATAACGTTTTCCAGGTGAAACGTTAGGGTTTTTTTTTTATGTCAACTGTGTTATCCTGTCGGTCAAAGATATGAGTGCACTTTATACTTTATTGGGTTTAGGTGCTCGATGAGCTATTTTTATAACTATATAATTGACCGAAGGAAGTGAGGTCTAGTTTTGAGTAGTGGATCGAAATGGCATTTGCCCGTGTGTGTGTGTATGCATTTGTAACGCAATTACTGGCGAACGGTTCAATGGATTTACTTCCAATTCAAACTTACACAAGTTATTCAGAAGGGCTAAACACACATCGAGTTCAATTTTGGTTACAATCCCATTACATTTTTTAAAATTAATTTCTTTTACATTTTTTATCGGAGTGAGGTCTACTGTTCACAGAACTACTAGTACTTACTTATCAAATACAAAGATACTACTCAAACAACAAAATGCATAAAGATACAACTCATCAAATACAAAGATACTTACTCATCCAAACACAAAAGTGCGATACAAAAAAGTGCAAAAACGCGGCAACGAGGACAGGACGGCATCCTCAATATGGTTATCGACTGTCTTTGGTGGCAACTTTTGAACTGAACCACGTTCACGTTGGACGCTTCTTTGCTAAAAAAAAAAAAAAAAGATGACCAATATAAATTATATGTAAATTAAAATGATCTATCGGCTATCTTTGCATATTTATGAGCGTCGTTAGCAAAAAAGCGTCCAACGTAACCGCAGCCTGCAGCCTTTGATTTAATCCGTGATTTAATTTAACCACGGACTTACAGATTTAACAGATTTCATTTGCACCTCCGTCCCCTGAAGGTGAAGCACCCAACTAGCAGCCAATCAGGAAAGAGTTTGCATACTAATCCTGGAAATCAAGGCACGATAGCAAGTGTGTGGTTGGAGGAGAGGAGTTTTAGCAGAGTTGAAGAAATTGTAAATTTTGTTTAGAAATACAAAATCTGCCTGAGCGTAGCCATTAGCCAATCAATGAATAGTTTAGGTGTAGGCGGGATATTCAAAATAATTATAAAACCAGTAATGAAACGATGAAACCAAACAGAAACAGTTGTTAAGTCCTAGGATAAATTATTAACAATAAAAGTGTATACAAATATATTTTGGGGGTCCCAAAATATATGGGGGTTATTTGTATTTATTTATGAAATCATATATCTAAATATTGTAATAATCAATTACTACCGTCCTGTGTATAGTTGTGTATTATTTAATATATTGAACTCATATGTGAATAACTTAAATTTAACAGATTGTCAATTTTGAGTGGTTAATTATTGAACAGAAAACTAGCTGTATTATCAATGTTATGGGGACTTGATCGATCCCAAGAGCGTTGGTGGTATAATTATCATAAATGAAATGAAAAATGTTATCAAATTATTGAATGGATAGGCATTCCAAAGAAGTATGATCAGGAATGCACACAAATGTTGTTTTTATTAATTTTGTTAATTTTGTATTAGTATGGAAGGTTCGGCAAGGAAGAGAAATATCCACTATTCTTTTTCAAAATCCATCACTAAATAAAAACAAGCGAATAAAACACCAAGTTCCTGTATAACATTACAAACCATTCATTCATAAAAAAACGACAGTTCTCGTCTTCGTGGTTAAACTATTTTTAAATATCATAACTGCTTGTTCACCACAACACGCCACATTGGTGGACAAGATACTAGGGATACTAGGATACTATGGGACTGTATATTTAGGGCAGGCTGAAATTTAACAAACTTATTACCTATGTATACAGTAGACCAGTGTTTCGCAACGACATTTAGTGAAGGAAACCTTTTATATTTTATAAAATAATATGTAACCCCTTCAATTTTTGAAGGACATAAAAAAAATGCGCCGTAAGCAAAACATTTTCCTGGTTCAAAGTCAAGTACCCTTAAAAAATGAAATTACGGTATACCAATATATGCTTAATCTTATAACACAGTCGTGTTATTTGAGCACTGTCTTTGAATCCCAGTAGCTCTGTTTATTAGTAGTGAAAGTCTTCTTTAACTATGCAACCGCCCACCAACCGCCTAGTGAGCACTACATTTAAGTTTGTTTTTTAAACATGTATCTCGACATCTTTTCAACTCGGCAACTTTTAAACATGTGTCACGAAAAAGATGCAAAACGTTTTACTGCAAACAGACATGTGAAAATTTTTCAACCACACTTGGTAGCCAAAGTTAGATTCACCATATCTTTATTTTTCAATTACATAGTTTTTTAATCTTAATTTATATGAGCCGAGTTATAAGCGTGATGGAACTACATTATGGAACATCGTGACAGAACCACACAGCGCGTACCCCTTCTTAAATGCTAAAAAACTATGAACAATGTTAGAATTTAGCCTGCTATAAAGCTTTGAATTTGAAATATCATTCCAATCTACAAATAAAGTATACAAACTACTTAAAATTTCATTAAAATGAAAGAAATATACCAAGTTTAATTGACCAAACGTAGTGGAGTCCACTACAGGCCAGAAAAAAACGGCAATGTTGAAAATATAGAATTGTGAAAGTATTCGAAAATTAAGTTAATTAACGAATAAAGGATCGTCAGACCCCCCCCCCCCGCAATTGATGGTGAATCTGTGGAACCTGGGAAACCTTTTGATACACAAAAATGTATTTGAAACAGGATCGTGCCCTGTACGATTTCAACGCCATTGTTTGAACGATTTGCGACAAGAGATATCAAAGAAAACAATAAGAGAATGGAAGGCAAAACAAGCTCATCATAAACAAAGCTATAATAGACAACAGTTCCGATTTAAAATGCCCCTTTTAATTGATGATAATTAATAGCACGTTTTAAAATGAGGTCAATTGACCGATATAATAAATTTTAAAGATGACTCCGTCACAGACAATTAAACCATTTCTTCTTGGTTAGTCAAAATTAACTCCGTTGAAACTACAAACAAAATTCTTCCAAATCGTAAAAGTTAACTCCGTACAATGACGGACAAAAATTTTAAGCGATACTGTCACTCTTGGTCTTGAGTGACGAGAAAAAAAAGACAAATGTGACCACAATCCTTCTGACATGAAATTCGTGCCCGGTCAACAGTGTGCCTATACATGCGTCACTTGTCAAAGACAAATTCATATTCCACCAAAAAAAACCTAATATTCCTATCGGACGATTGACCATTAAAGTTGACCCTTTGTCTTACATGAATAATTTTACGACTAACATAATCATTAAAAACTCTGGACCGATTTTGGTCAAGAAAGCATAGTAATTAAGCAGCCTCAAAATTCTTTCTCAATTTTACGTAAAAATCCCCAAATTTTGAATACCGGTTGGCAAGACCTTGAAACCAAATCTCAAAGGTCTGGATCGGAGCGGCTCGTCCAGGTCGGTGGGAGGTCCACATCGGTCGCACTGTAACAGGTGGCGGCTGCAATGATCGTTCTTGCCGGGTCGCTACTTGCAGGTTGTCTGCTGCTTCCAGAGGGCTTACTTCCTTGTCCGCTACGCCTTGTCCTTCGTCTCTCGATTGCGGGGATAGAGGATGAGCTTCGAAGACGCGGCACAACGTTACAAAGTGATGTCCCGTTTCGAAGTGACCACGAATTCTTGTCGCGCTCGCCCTCCCCTGCTCACCAAAACCAGAGATACTATATTACTACAGTAGTAATATAGTATCTCTGACCAAAACCCTCGATTTCGAACTTTGACCACCGCCCACACTGTCACTTTTTGACCACCGATTGGCTATTCCACGCATTCCAGCTTTTCCATCTGGACCTTGACTATTTTGCTCTATTTTTAGACCTCGAGACCTTCGCAACAACGAGAATTTGAAAGTTAATGTTACAACTAGAATTGAAATAAACGAATTAAACTAGTAGTTCTGTGAACAGTAGACGTCACTACGATAAAAAATTTAAAAGAAATTAATTGAACAAAATTGTTTAAAAAAACTTTAATGGGATTGTAACCAAAATTGAACTTGATGTGTGTTTAGCCCTTCTGAATAATTTGTGCAAGTTTGAAGTAAATCTATCAAACCGTCCGCGAGTTATCGCATTACAAATGCATACACACACACAGAGACAAATGCCATTTCGATCCACTACTCAAAACTAAACCTCACTTCGTTCGGTCAAATATATGTTAAATCACTTTTACCAAAAATGAAAAGAGAAGATAAAATTCGACGTCACATTCTCGAGAACGGATGTCTCATGAGAAAATACACAGGTAAGCACAATAGAAAAAAATAATTCTCCACCAAGCACTCGCAGGGCAGGTACGTATAAACGAAAAACAACAAAAAATAAAAAATGCTTTGTTGAACCTTGTGTAGGTCCCTTTGTGAAACTTCACAGAATTATCGAAATGCCTTATCGTATTTTAGCTTGTAAATTCATTTGGTAAAAACATAAATGAACTGTATATCACTTGTAAATTGGTGCATATCAACATATACAGTACAGAAAAGCACACATACGAGATCCTTAAAACAAGATGAAAGAGGTCTAAAGAATTGAACGGTGTAAAGTAACCAAACCTCGTATGTTGTATAAATACAACATAGGAGGTTTGGTTATAATTGAAAAGGGGTTAATGTACTATAACAGGGGTGGCCAAACTTGCCTAATTTTAAGAGCCGCTTAGAAAAAATTCAGATGTTCGACAGCCGCAATACATGAACAAAATTTACACACGTTTTTATCGTAACGTACAAATCATTTTATTGGCACGAAATTTCTTTAATCCCTCTTCTTTCCACCATTTTTTTAATATTAACTTTGATGAGAGTTAACCGAGCCGCATATTAAAGATCAAAGAGCCGCATGTGGCTCGCGAGCCATGGCTTGGCCACCCCTGTACTATAACAACATTTTCGTTATGACAGCAGGCTGAGTGGTTGAAGAATTTAGTTTTGCAAATAATAAATAAAATAAATGCAAAAAGATTGTCAACATACAGAAAATGACATGAAATATAAAATGATAAGATACAATGGTTTAAAACCTGTTTTTTCTTAAAATGTCAGGTTTTGAAGAGTTCATGGTATGCATGTAGCAAATTATTGTGTGTGCTATTGTTGAAATCTAAAAACACCTTCCCAAAGTTCTTTTTCTCCCTATCACTTTTCACAATGTACTTATAGTGAAGTTAAAAATAAAGTAAATCAAAAATGGTATAAAGTAAGTAAACTATCTAGTTTTTGCTATGAAAAAAGTCACCTTATAACAATAAACCAAACAATGGAATTATTTGGTAAAATGTTTGGCTTTTGTTCTAATAATTTTAGGTTTTCACCAAAACTCAACTTATCTTCCAAAAATAATTTGCTGCTGAGTAAATTCAATCAAAAAAGTGTTACATTATGTCATAAGTATCACACAATGTAGTCCCAGTCATGGTCTATTTCAAGAATATTTTATGCCAAAACTATAAGTGCTATCTTCATACTTTTTCCCCCAGATTTTCTATAATTTATTTGTCAATAACAAAGGACACCCAAGTTTTTCTGAATTAAACTATATACTTCACAGAGTTTTTCAATTTTTTCAGTAGTCGTCAAAACCATTGTCCTTATAGCTGTAGTTCCGTCACGCTTCTCTGATAATTTATTTTGACTGACCTAAACATCATAAAATCAAGCAACAAGCAGGAACTTGTGGAAAACAATATAATCTCTCTAATCTTTTAATCTAATGTAATAAAATTTTGTGAGAAATGTATTATCAGTTTTATATATGCATCTAAAGTTAAAAGATATGCATGCGATTGTAGTTCCGTCACACGTGCAATTGCCCTGAAATTGACCTGTATACGTTTAAGATACTTTATTAAATATAAAATGTCCTAGAACTTTTCATCCATAAGTTTTTCTCCCATCTAAATAACGATAAAGAATGAAAACTATAAGACCTAGCAAATGTTTTATTTTCATTGAAATATTTGTAGCTATTCTCATTACTCATTTAGCACATTTGACAGCAACAACTGGAGTATTCAAAGATTCTTTTACTGCAGTGACGCTGTTAAGCATCCTGCTCGCGCGTGTGTGATACAAAAATGCAGCACATCATCAACGCTGCGACCAACACACGCACACACAAGCCACTCAACGAAGATCCGGAATGCGGGACACATAGATTTCTCCCGAAGGACAATCCACGCGTTTATCACGGTGCAGGGAAAAGATACACTGAACGCTATTTACTGTAATGTATTCTGTTTTATTACATGCTATTATCTCTTCGATAATCACTAGGGCACCCGTAGTCATCCTACAGATTTACAATAATGCACATACAACAAACAACTAACCCTGAGACATGAGAACTGAACAGGACAACTTATACGTAATCAATTTATCCTAACCTTCATGTACAGACCTCGGATAGTTTGCCCATAGACGCTGAGCGCGGACACATGACTGATCACCACACTCCTCTTTGTCACGCCTTGCCATCACAATCGAAGTCATCGCACCACACCTCTGCCGGTGAGTTAATGCAAGCAGATGCAAGCACTACGACGCCGCCTCTCCACCGATGAAGACTCGCAAAGTCAAAATGGGATGACAAGAACACACATCACTTCGATAGTTTATCGTGGACGCACCTTCAGCATGTACACAAAGTTCTTGATCTTGAATTCACTATGCAGTCGAGCAACAGGTATGCAGCAGGCTAAACAACAGACTATTAGGCAACAAGCATTTAATACCTTTACTGGTAAATACACACAACCTGCAAGACACCGACTCCCCTCCTCTGGGCTCCCAAACTGGATGAGTCTGAGCACCAGCCCAACAAACAGAGAAGTGACCCCCCTCCCTGCCGCTCTTCTTACTTAAAATTGCCAAATTTGTTGTGATGTCAGAGAAGAGAGCACAGCTCTGATTCGATTTACTTTAGACAAGCAAAAGACCCAACCCAAAAGCTAGAGCCTTTCCCATCAAATATACTAATTCAGATTGAATAAAATAAAACCAATGATTATTCTAATTGTTTGTTATTTCTAATTTCAGGCTCTGTAAATATGTACATACCCTTTTTTTAGTATTTATTAAAAAAAGGGTATATAATCCCCTTCACTTGTTATACCTAATCAATATATAGTCAATAAAACTGTTTCACTGTCTCATGTCTCATTACAATACATTACACATTTTATACTTTTTCTAACCATACTTTATACATACGGTGTCCTGCAGCCTGTACACCCACACATAAAGTGGCCATTCATGTAAGTGCACAGCCCAACAAATAAACAGATAACTCAGGATAGTCAGAGAAAAGAACAGGCGGCTACCTGGACATCCAACTGGAATGACCAGCGCACCTTCCCTCTCTGCTTCCAACTTTGCATGCATTATTACCTTACACTACCATTAACTAACACTTCAAACGGTGCTGTGGGTGACCAGGTGAGAATATGAACAAGAGTATCCTTACAGGGAAATGCACACCAGTCCATACTCCCCCTATGATCCTCCTCAGGTGAGTCCGCCGAGTCAACCTGCAAACACGCGAGCAATCCTTTGTCAGGTGAGTCCGCTGAGTCCGACTGTAAACAGGTGAGCACTCCCCGACCTCTTTACACACCAATACTCTTCCAATAGGATTACCTTCAGGTGAGTGGGTAAATCGCCACACTCCCTGGAAATGCACCTTCAGCAAAAGAATATGACTAACAACTTTGCTGGTAGCTACACAAAACTGATAAACTACATTTAACTATACTAACTATGCATACAAGCCCGTAACAAAGCCAGAAAACGCAAAATAATACTGACCAAAATAATATCTAAGATAAGCAAGCCTGTCTGAAAACATTCCAAAACCAGTGCCCTCTCCTACACTTGGGTTTGACCCCAAGAAGGGGAACGCCAGCAATGCTGAAACAATGGCAACCCCAAACCACCCACCGCGCATGGGAATGTATACAAACACCACCACACCACGTCGGCCCAGACCGCCAGCTCACCAACCAAGGCCAAACCGTAATCAAGTCTTAAAACCCCCTCCATGGCACCAGCTTTGTACCCAAAAAACAGCCTTGCTTTAACTCCAAAGAATAATAATGCCTAAACTGCTGTTGTTATGCTGGTCAATGCGTAACAAAGCTTTACATGAATGAGCTTTCATGTTTGCTAACTGGGTAAAGCTCTTTTTGCAAGTGGGACATTGGTAAGGTTTTTCACCTGTGTGAATTCTTTGATGAACTTTCAAGGCTGATGGATGTTTAAAGCTATTTTGGCAAGTAGAACATTTGTACGGTTTTTCACCTGTGTGAATTCTCTGATGACATTTTAAATGCACTGCTTGACTAAAGGTTTTTTTGCAAGTCGGACACTCGTAAGGTTTTTCACCCGTGTGAAGTCTTTGGTGTGTTTTCAAGCCACTTTTAAGATAGAAACACTTTTTGCAAGTGGGACACTCATAAGGCTTGTTACCTGTGTGAAAATTTTGATGTTCTTTTAAGTATGCTGCAGTGCTAAAGCTTTTTTTACAAGTGGAACACACAAAAAATTTTTGATCTGTGTGAACTAGCTGATGACTTTTCAATTTAGATGCATCAAAGCTCTTTTCGCAATTGAAACATTTGTGTGGTTTTTCTCCGAGAGTTTTCTCATTTTCAAATCTAGTCTCAGATGTCTTTGCACAAATGGAGCACTTGAATAATTTTTTTGCAGCGTGTGTTAACTCGTTGAATGTTGATAAAATCTGCGATTGATGCACCAATTCTACACCCAATTCGTTTTTATTCCTGTGACTTTCATCATAAAGTGTCGTCAAATTCAATCGTTCCAAAACCACAGAACATTCTTTAAGTACAATTGTTTCTGTTTCATTTTCCTTAGCATCTAGTTCGGTATCACAATAATAAGATTCGATCTTCACAAGATGATCTGTATCACTTGGCTTTGTATCAAAGTCTAAAATGGCAGTTTTCAGCATATGTCTTGAAGGAACTATAGTCTCAGATGGTTCTTGTACGAGATCATTGCACATCGATGGCTTATCTACAATACTTTCAACTTTAACTTTGGTTAGCATTGCAGATATTTCAGCATGATTATTCGTCGATGGCAAAAGATGATCCAAACCAAGATTTAGTTCTGAAGGTATCGACAGGTCAAACAAATCAACATCTTTAGGTTCAGATTTGATAGCTAAATGTTCAGATGGCAACAAAATAATGGAAGTAACAGTCTCTGAATTTTGATCAATCGTTGATTCAAGTTTACAATTGTATTGCAGTCTAGAAACCAAATTTTTGTCCTGTTCTTGATCCAGCCATTCAATTCCATTGGCTCTTGGACCAGCAACAAATGTCGCATCATCACGATTGAATGATTCCATTCGTTGCAAATCAGCTATGCGAGTTATCGATTCCTTATGTTTGATCGCCATAGAATTCAATTTCACATCGTGCTGAAGGTGGCATACATCATGTGCACTCGACATCGTAAAAATTCTGTGTTACAGCACAGAATCACCTACAATAAAAACAAAAAATGTCAATACAAGTACATTTGACCCTTTGACTTCAAACAAAAACGATTCCAGGAAACTTTGATTTTCAAGTGGTTCGACTTTAGAGTTAATTTCCCATAAAAATAGTACAAATTGAATTAACCCATGCAGACCCCCAAAATGTACCCTAAGCCTACGTCAAACATTTTAAGTGTTTATTTTAGAAGACAATAAAATTGGTAAATAGTAATAAAATAAAAACAATATTTAATTTTTATCTATAGTAATATACGACAAGAGCGGTTCTCCTGCACACCAATTATTAGACTGAAAGCAATGTCCAACTGAATGTAAATCATGTATTCATTACGTGTATGCATATATAAACTTGTTTTAAACACAACCCTTGTTTAAATTTCATCTCATTGTACAATTCTTATTAAGAATAGCGCAAGTCTTCAGCTCCCTCTAACTATCTTCATCTCTATGAGAACGCATCATGGTCCTAACGCGTGGCAATGACACCTAGCGACATTTTAATAAAACAAAACCTTAAAGAAACTGAATCCTGTTTCAATTAAAATTAGGGATGGCCTATTCAAATCCTCGAATCCCGCAAATCTTGAAAAAATATTTGAGATTCAAAAACTTGAATCTTCGTACTTTTTTCGTCAAAAGAATCTTTCGAATCCTAATCTATAAAACTTAAAACAAAATAATTTTTAAATCCATTGACGTCCAATAAAAGCGTTCACTAACAAAACAAATTCTAAATTAACACTTAAAACTATTCTCGCTATCTACACTTGCTGTAATTTAAAAATGTTTAGTTACTGTAAAATATTAAATTTAAATGTTAACATGTGAAATTATTATTAATATTCCATAATTAATATGTTTGTATCTTCTTATTGAAAACTTATATGTTTTTAAAAACCTTTTTTTTCTCAATATAATGCCCGCTAGAGTGGTTCAAATCTATCAAATCAACAATAAATAGGCTATTCTTTTCTACTAAGTATGCATTTTTATAAGTCATGACAATACTACTAATAACATTCTACTGATATTTTTTATTCACCAATTACCAGGTGTTTTTGTCACTTGAACTCTCTTGGACACTCCTATCGTTTTCTAATTTTAGTTCACTCTTAAACTTGCAAAAATGATGCTGGTTTACCACTGGTTATATTGAAACCGCGTTATGCAAGGATTGCTACAATTTGTGAACCGCGTTAAATCATAACCGCGTTGTAAAAGTATAGCGTTATACCATGACATATTATACTGACATGACATATACATGACATATTAGTATAATATGTCATGGTTATACGAGTCACCTGTACGTCTTTCAAATATTGTTATTGAAACTCTTTTTGTTTTTTGTTTGCAGCCGGGCTAATGAATATTGTAAGGATTCACCGTTTATACTTTTTATACTTGAACGGCTTTTAAAGAATCCCGTCAATTTGACGGGTTTAAAAGCTAGTTAGTTAATGTTATGACAATTTTTTCCTGTGATCAAGCCTTTGTTAACAAGGCAGGTGAAACGTTAGGGTTTTTTATGTCAACTGTGCTATCCTGTCAGTCAAAGATATGAGTGCACTTTATGCTTTATTTAGTTTAGTGCTCGATGAGCTATTTTTTCAACTATATAATACTTACTTATCAAATACAAAGATACTTACTCATCCAAATACAACCAAAATTATCCGCAACTGCGATACATTATCTCTGCATTAACCCCAAAAAATGCAAAAACGCGGCAACGAGGTCTCGAGGACAGGACAGGACAGCATCCTCCGATGTAAATTAAAATGACTTATCGACTATCTTTGCACGTTTGTGAGCGTTGTTATCGATAAAGCGTCCAACGTAAACGCAGCCTTTGATTTAATTTGCCAATCAGAAAAGAGTTTATATACTAATAATGGAAAACAAGGCACAATAGCAAGTGTGTGATTGGAGGAGAGGAATTTTATTAGAGTTGAAGAAATGTAATTGTAAATTTTGCTTAGAAATACAAAATCTGCCTGAGTGTAGCCATTAGCCAGTCAATGAATAGTTTAAGTGTAGGCGGGATATTCAAAATAGTTATAAAACCAGTAATAAAACGATGAAACCAAACAGAAACAGTTGTTAAGTCCTAGGATAAGTTATTAACAATAAAAGTGTATACAAATATATTTTAGAAGCCCCACAATTGTTATTTGTATTTATTTATAAAATCATATATCTAAATATTGTAGTAATCAATTACTACCGTCCGGTGTATAGTTATGTATTATTTAATATATTTAACTCATATTGTGAATAACTTAAATTTAACAGATTGTCAGTTTTGAGTGGTTAATCATTGAACAGAAAACTAGCTGTATTATCAATGTTATGGGGACTTGATCGACCCCACGAGCGTTGGTGGTATAATTATCATAAATGAAATGGAAAATGTTCATCATATTATGGAATGGATAGGCATTCCAAAGAAGTATGATCAGGAATGCAAACAAATGTTGTTTTTATTAATTTTGTTAATTTTGTATTATTATGGAAGGTTCGGCAAGGAAGAGAAATATCTACTATTCTATTTCAGAATCTACCACCAAATAAAAACAAGCGAATAAAACATCAAATTCCTGTATAATGCGCAAACCATTCATTCATAAAAAAACGATAGTCCAGTCTTCGTGGTTAAACTATTTTCAAATATCATAATTGCTTGTTCACCACAACACGCCGCATTGGTTGACAGGATACAAGGAACTGTATATTTGGGTAGGCTGAAATTTAACAAACTTATTACCTACGTAGACCAGTGTTTCACAGTAACATTTAGTGGAGGAAACCTTTTATATTTTATACAATAATATGTAACTCCTTCAGTTTTTGAAGAACATAAAAAAATGCACCGCAAACAAACTTTTACTTGGTTTAAGGTGAAGTACCTTTGAAAAATGAAATTACCGTATAATAATATATGCTTAATCTTATAACACAGTCGTGTTATTTGAGCACTGTCTTTCAATCCCAGTAGCTCTGCTTATTAGGAGAGCGTCTAGGCCTACACGAAAGATCTCTGATCTGATGCGATCTCCAGGGATGGGGCAAGGATTTTTTAATCTTTGCTTTACAAAAACATTTATATTGAAAGTTATATTTTTCCAAGTAAAAGGAAACTAAGACTTGTGGCAAAGATATAATCGAGCCTACAATAGTTTTAACCTTTAATGTGTACAACTTATTTAAATGTTTTGATTTTTTACGAAACTCAACCACGTTGGGAAAGGCGGCAGTAGACTCGATTATTTGGGTTTGTTGAGGGAAAAAAAGCAAACATTTTGTTAATTAGTTTATTGCATTCCAAACGAACATAGGACAGACGATACAAATTAGCTGGCATGTATAATAAAAAGCTTCACGATTATGTTACTTACATAAAAATGCTGAAGCTCTTCTTATAGTTGAAGAACTTGGATCGGAATTCGCAAGGTACTCCATTAAAATATGTTTCCCGTGAATAAAACATGACGAGGGATGAAAAAAATCATGATGTTTTCCAAACATTCGACATTTTGTAATAAACATTGTAATAAACAAATATGCCCGACCTGAACAGTGTGGAAAATTCCAATCATTGTAAAAACCTTCAGCAATCATGTTCCAATCCGTACATGCCGGAAATTTAACATATTGTGGTGATAGAACTCTCCAGTACTTCATATATTATTATCTTTGATAATAAAGTCAGATTTTTTATTTTCTCCCCCGTAGGAACTAGATGTAATTACTTAAAAATTAACTCTAGTGGGCATCACCATGTGAACCACGAAAACATCGTAATAAACATTTCAAAAATTTTTTATGGGTGCATGACAACATAAACATTTCGAAAGTTGAGTTTTATATTATTACCATGGATACCATCCCCTGAATTTATTTTACTTTCATTTCATTTTCTTGATGCATCATGGATCCATCAAATAGAACATGTTTGAGTGTTAAAAACTGGCCACGATTGATTGGAGAATGGTTGACGCAATGCTTTCGAAGAAAACCACGACCCCCACTCACCAACTTCGATTTAGAACTTCCACTAGAACTGGTATGGACGACCATCGAAGAGAATGAACCAAGTCAATTGGTGCTCACCTTCTTGGACGACACTGAAGATGATATGAACTCTACGTGAGAACTGTTCAATTAAGTTGTTCAATGTTCTATTTTATTGTTCACTGTTCGTTTTATTTTTCACTGTTCCATTTTATTGTTCACTGTTTCATTTTATTGTTCACTGTTCTATTTTATTGTTTAGTGTTCTATTTTATTGTTCAATGATGTTCACTGTTCCATTTTATATGCATGGATTAATTAGAATTTTTTTATTAATTGTTTGTTTAATAATATTATGTAGTTGTTAATTGTTTTTGTTAAATAAACTAACCAAAATAAACAAAAATATTGTTTCTTCGTTTTATTTCCATCAAATAATACTTCATAGTTCTTCTTTGATACGTTTTCTTTAAACAGAGAAAACACTTGTCGTGTCTTTTTAAGTAGAGGACTAGTACCCTAGGATCACCCCTGCAAAAAATACCTGCATTTGGGTGCGATTTCTTATTTTCTTAGTGCCTAAATGACATGTTTTGACAAAATCTCGGATTGTTAGAAAACCTTCATAGCTACGGCCATAAAATAGGTCATCAAAGCCATTAAAGTTGCACATCTCTTTCCTAGCTTTCCATTAATATATGTGCGATCTCAGTGGGATGGACGGTTGCCGAGTTATACGTGTTTTAATGTCCTGCAACAGTGGATGGACGTCTTCGCATTTCCAAAGAGCTTTGCTTGCAGGCAAGTGTTGTTTCTGGTGCATTGAAATTCTTGCCTTAGGAAACATATGAAATTATATTTATTAATAGCGGTATGCCCGTCAAGAATGACGGTAAAGTTTTTAGGTGGTAAAAAAATAGCTTCCGTTGTATGAGTTCAAGTGGCCCTGTTGGCAAAATGAGGTATAATCAATTTGATGATACGAAGTTTAGTAACTTACGTTTTTTGTGGAGATTTGCCATTATGTTTTTATTGTACATAACTTAATAATGAAATAAAAAATTAATTATTAATTTACTTATAATAAAAATAAAATGGCAAATATCCACATGAAACATAAGTTATCAAACTTCGTATCATCAAATTAAAAATAAAAAAGTGTTCTTTTTTATAATTTTCTCCATCTCAGTGTGAGAGACAGACAGACAAACGGACAGACCGACAGACGTAGCAAATTATATTGTTAAGATTTATAAACATCAAAAAACATGGAAAAAGTAGGCTAAGTGTTTCATTGTAAGGTATGAGATTGTTATTAATTATTAGACCTCGGATTGATACGCACTAAAAACATGAAAAATATGCATGCAAATATGATCTAAAAATCTTTAAAATATGCACTAAAAGCATGAAAAGTTTTTGTATCAATAATGATAAAAAAAATAGTACAATTCATCGCTCTTAAATAATACTTCAATAAAAGAAAATGTAGGGCTTAATATACCAGATTTTTCACAACTACCAAAAACAAATTCAAGGGCAGCAACACGGTTCATATGATGATAACATTTAAATTGTCTTGCACACGTTTAAGATGCTTTATTAAATGTAAAATGTCCTCGAACTTTTCAGCAATAAGTTTTTCTCCCATCTAAATAAATAAAGAAAAATGACAAGTATAAGACCCAGCAAATATTTCATTTTTATTGGAATATTTGTAGCTATTCTCATTACTCATTTAGCATATTTGACTGGCAGCAACTGGAGTTTTCAAAGATTCTTTTACTGCAGTGAAGCTTTACATGAATGATCTTTCAAGTTTGCTAACTGGGTAAAGCACTTTTTACAAGTGGGACATTGGTAAGGTTTTTCACCTGTGTGATTTTTTTGATAAACTTTCAAATCTGATACTCTGTTGAAGTTCTTTTTTCAATTGGAACATTCATAAAGTTTTTTACCTGTGTGATGTCTTTGATGAACTTTCAAATATGATACTCTGTTGAAGGTCTTGTTGCAATTGGAACATTCCTGAGGTTTTTTACCTGTGTGATGTCTTTGATGAACTTTCAATGATGATGAATGGTTAAGCTCTCTTTGCAAGGTAAACATTCATAAGGTTTTTTACCTGTGTGAATTTTTTGATGAACTTTCAATAGTGATGCACGGTTGAAGTTTTTTTTGCATTTGGAACATTTCGTAAGGTTTTTCACCTGTGAGTATTCTTTGATGAAGTTTCAAAGCTGATGAAGTACTAAAGCTCTCTTTGCAAGTATAACATTTATACGGTTTTTTACCTGTGTGAATTCTTTGATGAACTTTTAAATGCACTGACTGACTGTTTTTTGCAAGTCGAACATTCATAAGGTTTACCTGTGTGAATTTTTTGATGAACTTTCAAATCTGATGCTCTGTTGAAGTTCTTTTTGCAATTGGAACATTTATGAGGTTTTTCACTTGTGTGAATTCTTTGATGAACTTTCAAGGTTGATGAATGTTTAAAGCTTTTTTTTTGTAAGTAGAATATTTTTACGACTTTTCACCTGTGTGATGTCTTTGATGAAATTTTAAAGATGATGAATGTTTAAAGCTTTTTGCTAATTGAACATTCGTAAGGTTTTTCACCTGTGTGAAGATTTTGATGAACTTTCAAGGATGATGAATAGTTAAAGCTCACTTTGCAAATTAAACATTGGTAAAGTTTTTCACCTGTGTGATTTCTTTGATAAACTTTCAAATCTGATACTCTGTTGAAGTTCTTTTTTCAATTGAAACATTCATAAGGTTTTTTACCTGTGTGCATTTTTTGATGAACTTTCAAATCTGATGCTCTGTTGAAGTTCTTTTTGCAATTGGAACATTCATGAGGTTTTTCAACTGTGTGAAGTCTTTGATGAACTTTCAAAGATAATGAATAGTTAAAACTCACTTTCCAATTTTAACATTAGTAAAGTTTTTCACCTGTGTAAAGTCTTTGATAAACTTTCAAACATGATGAATGGTTAAAGCTCTCTTTGCAAGTTGAACATTGGTAAGGTTTTTCACCTGTGTGACTTCTTAAACGAACTTTCAAATCTGATACTCTGTTGAATTCTTTTTGCAATTGAAACATTCATGAGGTTTTTCACCTGTGTGAATTCTTTGATAAACTTTCAAGGTTCAAAAATGTTTAAATCTTTTTTTTGCAAGTATAATATTTATACGACTTTTCACCTGTGTGATGTTTTTGATGAAATTTCAAAGATGATGAATGTTTAAAGCTTTTTGCAAGTTGAACATTGGTAAGATTTTTACCTGTGTGATTTCTTTGATAAACTTTCAAACCTGATACTCTGTTGAAGTTTTTTTTTTCAATTGGAACATTCATAAGGTTTTTTACCTGTGTGCATTTTTTGATGAACTTTAAAATCTGATGCTCTGTTGAAATTCTTTTTGCAATTGGAACATTCATGAGGTTTTTCACCTGTGTGATGTCTTTGATAAACTTTCAAATCTGATACTCGGTTGAAGGTCTTTTTGCAATTGAAACATTCATAACGTTTTTCAACTGTATGAATTCTTTGATGAACTTTCAAATCTGATGCTCTGTTGAAGTTCTTTTTGCAATTGGAACAATCATGAGGTTTTTCACCTGTGTGATGTTTTTGATGAACTTTCAAGGATGATGAATGGTTAAATCTATCTTTGCAAGTTAAACATTCATAAGGTTGTTTAGCTGTGTGAATTCTTTGATGAACTTTCAATCGTGATGCACAGCTGAAGGTTTTTTGCATTTGGAACACTCGTAAAGTTTTTCACCTGTGTGTATTCTTTGATGAAGTTTTAAAGCTGATGAAGTACTAAAGCTCCCTTTGCAAGTATATCATTTATACGGTTTTTTACCTGTGTGAATTCTTTGATGAAGTTTCAAATCTGATGCTCTGTTGAAGTTCTTTTTGCAATTTGAACATTCATGAGGTTTTCACCTGTGTGAATTCTTTGATGAACTTTCAAAGTTGATGAATGTTTAACGTTTTTTTTTGCAATTAAAATATTTGTACGGCTTTTCACTTGTGTGATGTCTTTGATAAAATTTTAAAAATGATGAATGTTTAAAGCTCTTTGCAAGTTGAACATTCGTAAGGTTTTTCATTTGTGTGAAGTCTTTGATGAACTTTCAAGGATGATGAATAGTTAAAGCTCACTTTGCAAATTAAACATTAGTAAAGTTTTTCACCTGTGTGATTTGTTTGATGAACTTTCAAGGTTGATGAATGTTTAACGCTTTTTTTTGCAAGTAGAATATTTGTATGGCTTTTCATCTGTGAGATGTCTGTGATGAAATTTCAAAGATGATGAATGTTTAAAGCTCACTTTGCAAATTAAACATTAGTAAGGTTTTCCCCTGTGTGATTTGTTGATAAACTTTCAAATCTGATTCTCTGTTGAAGTTCTTTTTGCAATTGGAACATTCATGAGGTTTTTCACCTGTGTGATATCTTTGATGAACTTTCAAATCTGATACTCTGTTGAAGGTCTTTTTGCAATTGGAACATTCATAAGGTTTTTCACCTGTGTGAATTCTTTGATGAACTTTCAAATCTGATGCTCTGTTGAAGTTTATTTTGCAATTGGAACATTCATGAGGGTTTTCACCTGTGAGATGTCTTTGATGAACTTTCAAGGATGATGAATGGTTAAAGCTCTTTTTGCAAGTTAAACATGTGTGTATTCTTTGATGAAGTTTTAAAGCTGATGAAGTACTAAAACTCCCTTTGCAAGTATAACATTTATACGGTTTTTAACTCGTGTGAATTATTTGATGAACTTTCAAGGATAATGAATGGTTAAAGCTCTCTTTGCCAGTTGAAGATTCGTAAGGTTTTTCACCTGTGTAAAGTCTTTGATGAATTTTCAAGGAAGATGAATGGTTATCGCTTTTTTTGCAAGTTGAACTTTGGTAAGGTTTTTCATCTGTGTTATTTCTTTGACGAACTTTCAAATCTGATACTCCGTTGAAAGTCTTTTTGCAATTGGAACGTTCATGAGGTTTTTCACCTGTGTGATGTTTTTGATGAACTTTCAAGGATGATGAATGGTAAAAGCTCTCTTTGCAAGTTAAACATTCATAAGGTTATTTACCTGTGTGAATTCTTTGATGAACTTTCAATTGTGATGCACCGCTGAAGGTTTTTTTGCATTTGGAACACTCGTAAGGTTTTTCATCTGTGTGTATTCTTTGATGAAGTTTCAAAGCTGATGAAGTACTAAAGCTCCCTTTGCAAGTATAACATTTATACGGTTTTTCACCTGTGTGAATTCTTTGATGAATTTTCAAAGATGGTGAATGGTTAAAGCTCGCTTTGCAAGTTGAACATTGGTAAGGTTTTTCACCTGTGTGAATTTTTTGATGAACTTTCAAATCTCATGCTCTGCTGAAGTTCTTTTTGCAATTGAAACATTCAAGATGTTTTTCACTTGTGTGATGTCTTTGATGAAGTTTCCAGGATGATGAATGGTTAAAGCTCTTTTTGCAAGTTAAACATTCATAAGGTTTTTTACCTGTGTGAATTCTTTGATGAACTTTCAATCGTGATGCACCGCTAAAGTTCTTTTTGCATTTGGAACATTCGTAAAGTTTTTCACCTGTGTTTATTCGTTGATGAAGTTTCAAAGATGTTGAAGTACTAAAGCTCTTTTTGCAAGTAGAACATTTGTACGTTTTTTCACCTGTATGAATTCTTTCATGAACTTTTAAATGCACTGCCTGACTGAAGGCTTTTTTGCAAGTCGAACATTCGTAAGGTTTTTTACCAGTGTGAAATGTTTGGTGATTTTTCAAGTCACCTGTATGATACAAACACTTTTTGCAAGTGGGACACTCATAAGGCTTAATACCTGTGTGAAATTGTTGATGTTCTTTTAAGTTTGCTGCAGTATGCTTTTTTGATAAATGGAACACACAAAAGGTTTTTGATATGTGTGACCTAGCTGATGCCTTTTCAATTTAGATGCATCAAAGCTCTTTTCGCAATTGAAACATTTGTGTGGTTTTTCTCCGAGAGTTTTCTCATTTTAAAATCTAGTTTCACTCGTATCAGATGTCTTTGCACAAATGAAGCACTTGTATAGTTTTTTTGCAGTGTGTGTCAACTCGTTCAACGTTGCTAAAATCTGCGATTGATGCACCAATTCGTTTTTATTCCTGCGACTTTCATTATAAAGTGTCGTCAAATTCAATCGTTCTAAAACCACAGAACATTCTTTAAGTACAATTGTTTTTATTTCATTTTCGTTAGCATCTAGTTCGATATCACAATAATAAGATTTGATCTTCACAAGATGATCTGTATCACTTGGATCAGAGTATCAAAGTATCAAAGTCTAAAATAGCAGTTTTCATCATATGCCTTGCAGGAACGATAGTCTCAGATGGTTCTTGTACAAAATCATTGCACATCGATGGCTCATCTACAATACTTTCAACTTTAACTTTAGTTAACATTGCAGAAATTTCCTCACGATTATTCGACGATGGCAAAAGATGATCCAAACCAAGAATTAGTTCTAAAGGTATCGACATGTCAAACAAATCAACATTTTTTGGTTCAGATTTGATAGCTAAATATTCAGATGGCAACAAAATGATGAAAGTATCAGTCTCTGAATTTTGATCAATCGTTGATTCAAGTTTACAATTGTATTGCAGTCTAGAAACCAAATTTTTGTTCTGTCATTGATCCAGCCATTCAATTCCATTAGCTCTTGGACTGGTAACGAATGTCACATCATCACGGTTGAATGATTCCATTTGTTGCAAATCAGCTATGCGAGTTATCGATTCCTTATGTTCGATAGCCATGGAATTCAATTTCACATCTTGCTGAAAATGGCATACATCATGTTCACTCAACATCGTAAAAATTCTGTGTTACAGCACAGAATCACCTACAATGAAAACAAAAAATGTCAATGTAAATACATTTGACTGTTTGACTTCGAACAAAAACGATTCCAGGGACTTTAATTTTCAAGTGGTTCGACTTTAGAGTTAATTTCTCCATAAAAATAATACAAATTGAATTAACCCACGCAGACCCCCAAAATCTGCCCTAGACCTACCTCAAACATTTTAAGTGATTATTTTAAAAGACAATAAAATTGGTAAATAGTGATAAAATTAAAACAATATTTAATTTCGATCTATAATAATATACGACAAGAGTTCTTCTCCTACACACCAATTATTAGAATGACAGCAATGCCCGACTGAATGTAAAACGTGTATGCATATATAATCTTGTTTTAAACACAACCCCTGTTTAACTTTCATGTTATTATACAAATTTTTATTCAAAATAGTCCAAGTCTTCAGCTCCGTCTATCTATCTTCATCTATTTGAGAACGCATCATGTTCCTGAACGCATGTCAATGCAGCGGTGACACTTAGCGACATTTTAACAGTACCTTCAAAAATCTGAATCCTGTTTCAATTAAAGTTAAAACCATGCATGGCACGGGAGCTACTTCTAGGTAGGTAGGTAGTTAAAGAGATGAGGCGTACCGACAACAAGGTCATATAGCTACTTCTAGTTTAGTCGAGTTGTAGAGTAGATGTAATATCATGATTTAATGATACAACAAGAAGTTACAACTGTTTATATGGAATACGTTTCTTAAGGGGTCAACTACTAGTATCTTCACCTTAAATGTGACGACTTTTTCAGTGAAATTACAAAAGCTTAGCTTCAATTTTTTCCTGCGATCAAGCTTCTGTTGGTCAAGCAGGTGAAACATTGGGATTTTTTTATGTCAACTGTGCTATCCTGTCAGTCAAAGATATAAGTGCATTTTATACTTTGTTAGGTTTAGGTGTGCGATGAGCTATTTTTCTAACTAGCTTTTCTAACTATAGGTTGGCACTAATTGCAACACTATAAAAGGAGGTAGCGGGTGGCCAGGTCTCGAGCACACTAAAATCTGGCACCCATACGGCGTGAATGAACAGATGCTGAATGAACCTGTTGGCTTGTTAATTTCTATTAAATTAAACTTATGTTAATTTTTTTGGTACTCTTTCATTAGATCCCCATGCTGCTTGCTGGGTGTTTCGATTATGAATTCGGAGAATGTAGTTATGTTAGATAAGCAAACAAAAACATAATAAATCATAACCGATTCGTTATTCGTTATGCTTTGCTTATCTAACCTAACCTTCTTTTCCAAATTCATAATCGAAACACCCAGCGAGCAGCGCTCCAAGCAGCATGAGCATCTAATGAAAAAGTACCAACTAAATTTTTGCTAGCTTAAAATTGCACTTAAAATTTTTTGTTAGATTTTTTTAAATATTGTAGTTGATTATTCCCAGCTTCATCAGTATCAAAATCACTTTATTTATTTTATTTATTGAAAACCGTTCTAAACGAACAAAAGGGACAAAACAGTACAAAGCAAATGATCTAACATAACCAAAAATAATAAGGTAAAAGGTTAAAAATTACCAATAAAATGTTTTAAAAGAATATTAAAATGTTCACATCTCAACTTGCAACTGTTCAACACTTTCATATCTTTTTATTGAACAAATTACATTAGCGAGACAGGGTTAAGAGGGATAGAAGAGGAAATGGAGGGGGGATGGAGAGTAGAGGGTGAGTGGAGGGGAAATGGGAGAACCACTAAACCGGCTTGAACGGGGCTTTTACTGTAATTCTAAATAATTCCAAGAGTATCATACTTCGTAGGCCGTTTTTTTAAAGTTTAGAGACGCTTCCGTTTGTCAAGAAAATAGATTGCGTAGTATTGCTGGGAAGCGTAGCATTGATAGATTCTATTGTTAGGAGGCATTGGGAGGGAAGAGGGTGGATAGGGAGGAAAGGACATCAAGAAAAGGTAACCCAAAGAAAAAGAAGTTTTCAATTTTTTGAAGTACCCCGTTTTATTTATTCAATTTGATGTCATGTGAACTTTATTCATTGCAATCCATGTTTTGTAAAAACAATGTTTTCGAAAAAAAAATTGAAACATTTAAATTGATTATTAAACAAGAACAGTACATTAAAAATGTTTATTGTTTACTGTTTATTGAGCGACCAACTGGGGTCAAAGTACAATTGTTTGTATAGTTTGACAAATGAAATAGTTAAAAAGGAATTTTTACAAAGATAAAATATGAAAAAATTATTAAGCTAAAATTATACATGAATTTACATTATACATGAAGTGTATACATGAAATTATACATGAAAATTTTTTACAATGATGGAATATGAAATAAAATTATTAAGCTAAAATTATACAAACTACAAATTAATACACATGTTTAATCATGTTTTTAATCATGTTTTTATATAGCGTGTTTTTCAAGAACACGCTTTATATAGTTTCGCTTTATGCGAATTTAGATTTATGCGATCTTGGATAAATTCGATTTATGCGGGTTTTGAGCTATTCTCATTTCTATTTCTGCAAGTATCGATTCATGCGAATTTAAATTTATGTGAATTTTGATTTATGCGAATTTAGATTGACGCAGTCTTTGAGTAATGTGATATTTGATTTAGTTGAGTAACTCCATTTTCGATTTCTGCAATTTTCGATTCGATTTGTACGATTTTTGTTACATCGAACTTATACGGTGTTCGATTGATGAGGTTCTCACTTTTTGCAATTTTTTGGTACATTGTACTATACAATATATTCACTAGATCTACTAGATTGTGGACTCAAAAACTCACAAGTGAAGATGATATAAAATTTATAAAAATAGATTAGATAGTAGTCTGTTCTTTTAGTATTTAATCTCTTCCTGGACCTCGTCGTTTGTTGTCTACCATTACTCACTCAACGCTTACAATCTCACATGGAAAAACCTCACGTGGGCTGATTCTCCCATTCAACATTTCATGTGCAGTTGTAATAATGGTTTATACTGCATTGCATCACATTTTAATTTCATTCATTTTTTACTTGGTTTTTCACTTTGCAATTTGTGCTCTGGATACCCAAGTTGGCAAAAGCTGTCGAGTACCCCGAATAAAAGTAAATTTAATTAATTAAAGAGCTTGTGGTGTAAAGAGGTGTTAAGTAACATTTTTACATTTTCGAGGAAGATTCAGATTTAAAGATTAAGATTTAAAGATCTGAACTTGCCTTGCTGTCTATGGGCTACTTCACACTTCTTGTACCTAACACATTCGAAAATGAATCGTTCATTTTTGACAAAAATATTACTTAACATCCTTTTACTGAACATCTAGGTTCTTCAATCATTAAGGCAATATTGTAAAAGATAGATCCTGAACAGGTCACTCAAGGTCCATCAAAATTTGATGGATTAAACTGTCCTACATATTCATTTAAACTTTGCATATAAACATGGTTGTGCTTGACAGTGCTGTTCAGTGGGATAAAATAAGTTTTCAGTCTTGAAAAGAAAATATTTGAAATGAGCGATGCACAAATAGTTTTCAGAGCGATCAAAAGTGGAGATAAGACGTTTTGGAAATAAGCTCTTCAATTGTTCAAAATTTCCTTGAACTGTCTAACTAAAAATCGTGCGTGCTAAATTAGAATTTTTTGTGAAAATCAGATATCCACTGTATCTTCTACAAATCTTAACCACTGATTTCTTAATGAAACGACGCTGATTTAATCTTAAGAGATTAAATCAACGGAGCAGAAGCAGGAGTGTTCAAGCATGGCTAAACATATTTCCGTTTAGCCATGGTTCAATTGAATGCGAGGAGTGAACTTTATAGACATTATACATTTAAAAATTTGAGATTTTACGCGGGCTAAACCGCTTACACAATTTTAACACATTTATTAAAAAATATATATTTGTGGACCCTTCAATACTAAATATGTTATTAGACGTTTGATAATATAAAATAAGCACGTGATTTGCACAGTACTTATGTGTACAGGTATAGGGATGATTCAAATGGCACATTTCACAAACACAATATTCCTGAGTGAATACAAAACAGGTTGAATGGGGAAGGAAGGGAAGTAAAGCACAAAGGGGTTTTGATTCCTGACTTTGTTTTTGATTCCTATAAATTCTATAGTACTATGGAAGAGGAATATATTGAATTGGGTTTATCATACAGGATACGGTACACATAAACTCTACGGATGTATTTAAAGCTATCGTCGTGTGATTTTCCGACTATAAAACAACTGAGCACATTAAACTTGAAATAGCCATTTGTTTTTATGCTCATGCATGCACATTTCAATATACCGAGCGAAGAAATACAGAATATAATATTTACTCATCAATTATTGGTTATGATGCTAATTTTACGTTATTAAAAATTTCATAGTGAACTGTTGGTACAGAGTAGGCTAATTGTCCGGAATCACGATTGAACAAGTTATTTGAATGTCATTATTTTGTTAAATTAAATTTTATATTAAAATTTACGGTACTTGTTGGTTTGCATGGTAATCACGTTTGTGGCGCTAGTAGTTGTTTTTTCACTTACCAAAATATGGTGTTTATGGGTATGGTGTAGTTTGGGTTAGTTAACAAGCAGCACTTAATGTGTTAACTATGTAACCTAAACTGATAAACATTCTTATAAGATAGACAGTTTGGGTTAATTAAAAACATCAACTACTAGCGCCACAAGCGTGTTTACCATGCAAACCCACAAGTACCAAATTTATTTTAACCTCTTTAAACTAGGATATATGATATACGAATGTCGTATTAAAGTGTCGCACTACTTTTCATTATTATAGGAATGTTACATAATATATATATTTCATTTTTATAGGAATGTTATGGAACATTCCTATAATAATGAAAAGTTGTGCGACACTTTAATGTTACATTATTTTTCAAGCGTTTCTATATTATATAATTTTTGTCATTTTTTTCTCGAATAAGCATTAAAATCATCAATATAATTTGATAAAGTCTTGCTGATATCATAAGATGTTTTGTTATAAACGCAGACTTTTTCATATTATGAATGATCACACTTCTAAACATTACGAACGTTTATTACGTAATGTAATGTCAGTACAGCTGGTTGGAAAGTCTGGTCTTGAAATGTCTATAACGTTCTTTTGCAAAAGTGCAACCAACAAAACGTTGGAAATGTTTGGGTGTACTTTTTTTATACGATGAAATGTATGTGACAGAAAAGAATGGTGGTGGCATACACTTTAGTACCTTATATACTTTTTCCTTTTACGTACACCAAATTTCCCGAAGTTGGCTTTTTTTTTGTTGTTGTTGTTATTATTTGGAAAGTGAAAATGCACAAAAAGTTTGGAACCTTGAAATAAAAATATTCAAAGTAAAAAAGAAGTCCTTTTGCTATTCACAAATGTTTCACCGATTTATATTTTTTTTCTCGCTGTTTTATTTCTTTTGTTATTTCGTTGCTAAGGAAGCGATTTTTGTGAGGAAAAGCATTTTGTTAGCGAAAGTTGGATTTTTATATAAAATATTCAGAATAAGGTTTATAGTTTACCGTAAACATGAACGTTTCTTTTGCGAAAATTAATTCAGTGTATAGGGTGAGCCAAAAGTCATGCGTTGTGGAATGAATGGAATAAAAACTACCTGTCAGTTGCAGTACAATGTGCCTATGTAATAATGGCTCTAGAATGTGATAATTATGGAAAAACATACCTGATTGAAAGGCATACAGTACCTCAAAAATAAATTAAAACAATATTTTGGTAGGAAAAAAGTATACTGATTTCACCGACTATCATTTCATTAAGAAATAATCTTTATTGATAGAAACGATCAATTTAAAAATGTTTACCATAAATTGTGGATAGATTAAAATATTGCTAACATAACCACCAATGTAAAAACAACCAACATTGGTCCATAATATACTGCCCTCTAACGACAGTAACGTTAAAAGTTACTATCGCAATGGAAACGATAAAAATATAACAATCACAATACAAATGCGTTACTGGAAATAAGGTTCTTGATTTTTTTCCGCAACAACAGCTGTAATAAGTCACGTGACAGGAAAAATGACGTAATTGATTAGTATGTTGTTTACACAGTAATTAATTATATTCGCAATATGTTTTATTAGTGTTGCTGTTTCGTTTTCTTGGTATACTTACTTAATACTATAGAAATTACACTAGCTAGTCATGAATATAGTTTCGCATAATAGTCACGTGACTATTATGTAACGTGACTGACTAGTATTTGAACTCCATTTAAACATACTAGTTTTAGTAGAATGCTGCCCTCTTGTGCTACAATTTTTTATGTTTTTTATTACATTTTTTTTCGATTTTTATTAATGTAAATGTTTCTAGAAACGTTTATCCTTATTATTATCACTGTACACAAAATATCGTACTGAAAATATGATAGGACATAATCAATTAAGAACGTGCACCTTTTTTTTTTCTTTTTTTTTTGTTTTTGCAAAATCATCTGTTTTATACGATTAAGTATGTGTTCAATGAAACAGAGTAGTACTATGATAAAGACGTTAAAAATTGTAAGTTAAACGTAAAAGTCGAAGAATTTGAAGACATTTTAGGAAATTGACAAAAAAACGTAAATTGGTACGGTAATCTTTTAGAATAATATATTGTAATTAACTTGATGAAACGTGTAGCCTATTTGATATAATTAAAGAGCCTGGTGTAAAAGGGTGTTAAGTAACATTTTTACAAGTTCGAGGAAAACACGTTTAAAGATCTGAACTTTTCTTGCTGTCTATTGGCTACTTACTTCACACTTCTTGCACTAATATCTTTACACACATCGTCGTTTTGTTCAAAATTATGCATTAGGAAGGTAGAATTGCACCTAACACATTTTAAAATGCTAATAGCTCATTTAAAAAAAAAGTTACTTAACACCCTTTACATCAGGCTCTTCAATTATAAGCACTACATTATATAAGACATAATCAAATGACACAGTAGGCCTACCTTATTGTTTTTCGGGAATAAAAAATTATACAAATATTCGATTATCAGCTGATTCTTCACTAAAGTTGAAGTCGATATAACAGAAATGTTTTTGGAATCAACAAATTTAATTTGGTTATCTTATTTTTAGAAACACCAAAACTAGACATTTCGTACGAGTCTATACTTTAATGAAGATGAATCATTTCCGGCGTTTTCTCTTTTTATCCTATTTAAAAAAAAATGCTAGGGGAAAAACTTTTCCAGGGTTTTGTATATAAATGAATGGCTCTAATGCCGCAAAATCCTAATCGACGCCATCACTGGTGTTTGGTCATAAATTTTCCTTGTCGTCTTCTCCTCCCCGCTGTTTTCACTCTCTCTCCTTATTTGCAAAACTGTTCCTGATTGAAGTCTCGCAGCAACGTAGGAAACGAGTATGTGTGTCTGCCTGCCTGCCTGTCTGTCTGTATGCTCGTGTAACTCCTACCATACACGTGGCCGTGTGGGGGCGTTAAGACAGAGAGAGAGTGACAAGCTCAACGAGGAAAAAAATAACCAAACACGACCAATACTTTTATCCCAGCGAAAAAAAGGTTTTATGTATAGCTTTGTAACTACCATCCATCATTCTTTATTCGTTCTTTTTTCTGTCTTTTGCTTGTATTTGTGTAGTTAAGCTGTCTCAGTAAAAAAGGATACGCATTGTGTGGTGTGTGATATACCCTTCTTTGCTTGAAGGACTTAATCTACTCTATTGGAATCGATATGAGATTTTCAGCAATAAAAAACAAAAATATAATTTTATTTTTATTTAAGTTTATAGCCCAACGTGGGTCAAATACAAAACACAAGTGTTTCGGAATACAATATAATATACAGACGAGTTCAATTGGTACAAGCACGACTCTCGTTATGTGAAATACTCGTTATATGAATAGTATTTCACTTATAGAGTTCCTAATTCGTGTAAAGTTCAGTTTCCCCTCTTGACACACTTGCATAATAGTGTTATTAAATTTATTTACATAATGATTTACTCATATCGTCGGCGTAGAGTGTAACTCCTGCTAACTCCATTTTGGCTCATTTTAAGATTAACATATCATTCGAATGGTAAAGATAAGTCGGATCGACTAAGGAAACCAGCTGAGCTGAATTTGACTTCTGACATAGTGTAAATGTGTGATGCAAATGTTTTCCTTATATAATCACTGTTTTTGTTTTTTATTTGTAATACTTTTATGCTTTTCCAGAAAATATCACTAAATGGAGTCAGCAGGTTGACACTCTATGCCGACGATATGGTTCACTTTCACCCATGTCGCATGTTTTCGTATAATTTTTGTCTTTTGATTTCAACAGTTTTTCATTCATTTGCTTTGGGGAAGTGAATTTTATTATTAGTTTGTAATGAAAAACAATAAAAGAGATTAATAAATAATTTCCCCTACTTTACTGACAAGGGTGCGATGTTAAAAGATTTCCCAACGTTTCGCCTTCTTTGGCTAAAGGCTTTGTCAAGGGATAAGGACAAGAACAGACAGATCACACAAAGGACACAAGCAGCACAAAAAATGGTTAAAAATTAAATAAATAAATTTAACAAATTTTAGTATGTTGTTTAAGGTGCAGAAATTAACTTTTAATATTAGTTTGTAAGTTCACTGACTTTTTTAAAACATGAAAACCCAATGTTTGAGAAAATATTGTGCATAAAGATACACATAACAAGTAACAGTCGACTTATTGTGTCACTGATTGCAGCTCGTTGTGTGAGTTTTATTCGTTGATGTGAAAAGTATTTTACTCTTGAAAAACATTCGTTATATGAAATTTTGTTGTAGGGATAGCTTGTTATAGTAAGCTCATGTTGTATACTTGATGATTATAGTGATAGGATTTCTTTCAAATAAGGAAGACCGATTTATATGATAGATTGTCCAAAAACTAGGGTTTAGATGCGATATTATGGTTATCGTCAAAAGTTACATGGATGTTAAAAAAAATGGATATTGAAAGTGAGGAAGATGGATGTCAAGAATGGATATTCGAAAGAAGAATTTTTACAATAGATGAGGGGTGTTTTCTTTTTAATGGATAAGTGTTGCATTTTTTTTTCACGAAGTATCTAACAATTTTAAATTCAAAATTGCAAAAATGCAAAAATCGCAGCAGCTTGGGGGTGACGTTTTTTTTCCATTTTATGCTGTTAAGTTTCTTTTGTCAAGATGTTTAGGGCTGAAGTGCGTAATCTCTAGTATTCGATTTTTTTATAATTTCATTCGTATGAAATATCTAGTTCACGTGTGAAATCCGTTAAAGTATGAAATGCGCAATTAATTTAATCACCGAACCTAAATAGTGTATGTCGTGAAATAATCCTTTTCTCACTGTAACGGCGATATACAGTACAGTAGACTACTTGTATTTTAAGTTCAACTTTTACGATTTAACGGATTTCACAATTTAGCTAGAAATGTCGTGATTTACATTTCACGTATATGTGGTAACATGTGAAACATATTAGAAGGATGGTTTAGTTTGTTGGTTATACTGAAACATATATCAATAACTATTTATAAGAACCCCCTTCTCTCTTACTAGAGACAAAATTGCGAATATACGTACGTCGCGAATGTTATGAGGGACGACCAGTGACAAAACGCGAATACGAGAAATCATTTAATGTAAACATATATACATAAAGTGTAACTTACCACAAGTAATACAAAAAATACAGAAGTTAATTCGTTTTATATGTTGTGTTCAAAAACCGTTACACCCTGTATTTTATTATTCTGTACCAGTGGTTCTTAACCTTTGGGGTCCGTGGGCCATAGGTTAAGAACCGATGCTATACACTGTATATTTAAATCGTCTATTAAACTATATTAACGGTAACTATTTTTCTCCTCCTCTCTCTGTCCGTGGAAAGAATGTTTCCATGACAAGTAAAAACACACTTAACACGCAAAGAAAACCATAACAACGTGAATGTAAACAATACAATATCTTCACGTGCTATAGCACGGGTTACTTACTTGCATTATAAGAATTTTCATTGTGTAATTTGTCAATATAAATTGCTTTTACGTGTAGAACTACAGTAGTAGTGAAAGATTTTCTAGTTGATTTTGTTTGTCATTAATAATATTTTTTTTTTGGTTTTGTTTTGTTAGATTATCGCAAAAAAGGTACGAGGATGTTGGGTACCATATCGATATAATAAAAAAAACACATCAATATAAAACGTGTTGAAAACAATCGAGGAAAATTCTGTATATTCTGCCAAAAAATAAAGGAAACAAAACAACAGATGTCTAGAAAACAGGGAACAGGCGAGAAACAAAGCAACGTAGGATAAACGAAAATAAAGGTAAACAAATAACAATAGAAATTTATTATTTATTGATTTATGAGTGTTTAATGTTAACTATAACCCTTTACTTTAAGGCGACGTAATTTTTTATTTAATGAGTTTTTTTTTCTTCATATACACAAACCCCACTATCGCCAGACGGACTATCAATCATTTTGTGGCTAAATGTAATTTATTTTTATAAAGTTGTGATTTTGTTTGTTACATAATGTATAACATCATGTTACGGCATTAATATCTCACGGTATTATATCAAAATTAGATTAAAAAAAAAACACTGGAATGAAAAAAAAATATATGTATATAATGATTTTTCATGGAAAGCAGATCCCTTTAGAGTAGAAGGGCAATATCCTCTTTTTCCGACTTTTGAAGAAAAAAAAACATCCAACAAATTTTGGTTTCATTAATATCGTAAGAACGTTTCTCACTTTTCCTACCGAAGCACATAAAACGCTTAATTAACTAAAGCCGTGATGTAAGCATTTTTCTTTCATAAAAAAAAGTAGACAAAAATTTTCTTGTGAGTGATAGAGTGAACGAGGGAGGGGAAAAAAAGCGATTAGGGAAAACGCATTTCACCCCTTCACTAAAATCCATGGATATACATACCAAGCCGGAAATTAGATTTTCTGTTTACTTACTAGCTGGTACTATCATTACTAGTGGTAGGGTTAACATCCAGAAAATATAGGCCTACTGGGTTTTGTTGAAAGTAGGTTGATTTTAAGCCTAAAAGGAGCTGATTTATTATTAAACTTTGTTCCATCAGTTTAAGTAGTTTTCTTTACACACCATGAAACCTTACGACATTCGACTTTTACTTCTAACACTTTGACGTTAGATTAAACTATGTTTGACGAATGATGACCAAAATTCATCTACGTTATTTGTTGTCGATCTACATTTCATCAAAGTTTAAGGGCCTGGTGTGAAAGGATGTTGAGTAATATTTTTGTCAAAAATTACCTGGAAACCGTTTCGAATGTGTTGGTACTATTTTACCTTCCTAACGCATACTTTTGAACAACGCAACAATATGTGCAAAGATATTAATGCAAGGAGTGTGAAATAGCCCATAGACAGCTAGGCAAGTTCAGATCTTTAAACGCGTTTTCCTTGAAATTGCAAATCTGTCACTTAACACCCTTTTTCACCAGGTCCTTCACTTTAGACTGTCTGCCTACTCTAATTCGCTTTCTAATGTTTACTAGAAACCATGCATTTGGTTTTTTAAGAAGGTAAATGCTAAACAAAAAATTCAAAAAAAAAACTTACAATCTGGTAAACTTACTTTCACTGACTAGGTAGCTTCACCAAAATCCTCCATTTCGACGTTTTGCCCCCCTCTTAGAGGCTTTCTCAACAAGAAAGAAATAGAAAAAGAAACGAGGCAAAGAGAAAAAAAAAACCTCTGAAGAGAGGCTAGTTAGAGACTGTCTTCCCACTTTCCCATCACACTGAATACTAAAAGCTTTTTAGTATTCAGTGTGATGAGAAAGTGGGAAGACAACACTCGCAGTTTCTCACTAGCCTCTCTTCAGAGGTTTTTTTTTCTCTTTGCCTCGTTTCTTTTTATATTTCTTTTTTTCTTGAAAAAGTCTCTAAGAGGAGGGCGAAACGTCGAAGTGGAGGATTTTGGTCAAGTCACCTAGTCAGTAAAAGTAAGTGATTTTGCAAATTAAATTTTTTTTTTTCAAATTTTTGTTCAGTATTTATCTTCTTAAAAAAGCATGCATTTAAGGTTAGGGGAAAGTATTGTTTATGCATTTATGCATGCAGGAATTGATTGTATTTTATATTGTGTTCATCGTTTATCGTATTTACGTATTAAATTATCATATTTTTGCATACTAGATAGGGTGGTAAGTGTTTTGAACCGTTATATGTTCTGTTTATAAAAAGCTCTGCATTTATGAAAAATGGATTCTGAAAAGTTATAAATATCAGTGGTGGCGCCATCTGTTGATAGTAATTTCAGACAGATAGGTCATTAAGAAAACAAACAAGATAAATTAAAAACTAAAACTCAGGTACACACCTATATAGTACTAGTATCACGTATGCAAAGTTTTGACGTTTTTGGTCTGATGAATTTAATGAAATGATGTGAAACAAACGCATTGTTTATTTTTTTTTGTACGAACTGAAAGTTTTACTTCAACCAAGTTTAAGTAGGAATTTCTGAAATGAAAATTTTCACTCGTGAAATACATCATCGATTGGGAGTTTGAAATATTACAATAAGATGACTTTTTTTGTTATCTACCTACAGTATATCTTAAGTTTCAGTTTGGCACTCACAAAACCTCATTTTTCTTTTCACGCAAAAAATGAACGCGTTTTATTTACTTTGTATTTACCTATCGGATGAAAGTTACGAGGAAGAAAAAGTTCAGAACAATGACGAGCTCTTTGATCTTATTTGCATTCTAAAAAGAAACGACTTCTTAGTGTAGCAAGATTCTTCATCGAATTATTCGCGGCTTGGGGTTTTTTCTCCGTGTCCTATTTTTTCTTGGTTACCATTTTTTTTTTTGTCCTCGGGGTTCATTTCCATTTTTCTTTTTTCTCCCATTTAAACCCAAACTTTTCGCTTTCAGTAGTATTAAAGGGTCGAACCAGAAGCCTAATTGAAGTTCCTCTTCCGTGGAAAGGGGTAATTTTTTATACCCACTTTTTTTTTTGGCCACCAGTTGCTGCTGCTATCTTCAGTAGACAGCAAACGAGGGTTACAGTTTTTTTTCTTTTGTTTTTAATTAAATTTTTGTTTCCCTCTTAGCAAACACTGTAGAGAAATCCATCAACGCTAATTGATTCCTAGCTTCCGTTGATTAAAGCTTTATCGCGATTGTGCAAATAATGTTTTGAGATGCATCGTGTCTACTGCCTTTTACTGCACTGCCTTTAGGTGTTATTACTGGTGTTATTATTAGGTGTTATTATATACAGTTTTTAATTATAAAGTTTTATCTGTATATCGTTAACCCTCGTGATTATAATTAATGTATCTGTATGGTGTTTATGGTGTTCTAAACTTCTGTTTTATGGTGGAGTTGATAGTAGGTGAATAGACAGTAATCGTCTTTCTAATCCTGGAGTACTATCGAATATCTGCGCACTTCTTCCAACTTACTCTAATACACCTATACAGTACGGTACTGGAATTCTAAGATTAGTTTAAAATTCAAATACTGTAATTGATGGGCCTGGTGTAAAAGTGTGTTGAGTAACATTTTTACAATTTCGAGGAAAACGCGTTTGAAGATCTGAATTTACCTTGCTGTCTATGGGCTACTTCACACTTTTACGCATAATTTTGACTAAAACAACAATCTCTTTGCACATATTGTTGTTTTGGTCAAAATTATGCTAGAATCAGGAAGCTAAATTTCACCTAAAATACTTCTAGGTCATTTTTGACAAAAATGTTACTTAGCACCCTTGTACACCAGACCCTTCAATCGTTAGTGTAGCGATATGTACGGTACTGCAGTGTAGTTTGTATCCAATACTTTGTATAGTAGTTTTAGTAGTTTATAATATAACTAGTTGGTGTGGTCAGCTGTAGTTAACAGTATAGTTAGTAATAAAAAAACTAAGGAGAAAACCAAAACAACCGTACACAAATGTAACAAACTTCCGACGTTTTGTCTTTTTCGAAAGGTATTTCCAAGGGACAAAACACAGACAAGAACACAATACAAAGAACACAAGCAGCAACAAAAATAATTTCTACTTTAATAAATATTTATTAGTAGGCCTACCGGTAATTTTAGCCCCTATAATTACTTAGTTTTAGTAGTAATGTATAGTGGTGGCATTTAGGAGTAATTAGTAATCGTTATTATTCGTTAGTTCATTACTAGATCTAGTAGTACTGTAATCGTAATAGTATTGACTAGTTAGTAATAACTAGTTAACCGTCGCAAGCGACGGTTAACCCAAAAATAGTAGTTTCATTCATGATTAAATTGAGGATGCATATCAATGTAGATGTAGGGAGGAACATAGACCAAAGTACTCAAGTTTAACATCGATATTGACGTCACATTTGTCACTCAAGAATTTTAGTTATATAGATAGTACCTAGTAGTTAAAGTCATTTCATAACAGAAATCAGTTGTTTGAGTAATAATAAGTGCCTAGCGTATGCCTATTCGTTCTTAGAGTAGTAGTATACTGGGTTGTGATACTTATAGTCTACTGGTTAACAATATTAGTTAGTAGTAGTGGTAGTTAGTAATATTATACTGGTACATAGTAGTAGTAGTTAGTGATATTAGAAGTACTGTATTTAGTAATATTTAGATAGTTTAGTAGTTTGGGGGTAGTTAAGAGGTCGTTAGTAATAGTTAAAAACAGTTAGTAGTAGGGGTGTTTAGTCGTATTTAATAATAATGTTAGCTAATAGTTTTTTAGTTATCATTGGTTTTTAGTTTGTATTAGATATCATTTGTTTGCTTGGCAGAGCAAAACACGATTGTTATAACTTTTATAGCTAACCTATAAAACTAAGCTGGGTGCTTGTCTACATGATCATGATATAGAGCACTATAAATATAGCAACAGTACAAAACTTCAAAGTACAGCCCTGTGGCATTTAGAATAAAATAATTTTTATATTTTAAGTTTCTTAAAATTCAAAATGCATAAGCGTTTAGGTTTTTCATACTTTTTTAAAATAAAATAAAATGACAATTCATTTTGATTGTATTTTTTAACATTTTTAACTTAACTGAATATTTTTAAATTTAAGATTATACGTTTAATCATAATTTTGATGTATTTGTAATAATGGATTTTCATCATTTAAAAGTAAAAGAAAAAATTCCACATTAGGCTTACTGTATCGCTCTAATCTAAAACATCAAAGCGGCTGGCCATCTTGTATTTTGATGAAAGATAAACAAAAACTTGTTTACATCAACACTTGTTTTTTTATTCGATACGTGTGAGTGTATATGTCTTGGTACTAGCAACCGACCATGATATTACACTTTTCTTGAGCGATGAGGTAGAAAAAAAAAAGTAAACAAAAATTAAAAAATGGAGGAAAAGGCTTATCAATTTCCGGCAACCGAATCCTTTTACGACGTGTGTCCAACAACCCATGATGTCGCTTAAGCCACTTTTGTATGTCATCGTCACTTTTATAGTTAAAATGAAACATGATGTCTTTCAAGTGGAACTGCTCTTTAAGCTCTTTGAACACAGGCTAAACACGATTGACCATTTTTTTTCTGTTATTGATTGGCACTTAGGGGGGGAGTTGCTAATTTTTTTTTACAAAATATCTGTTAGTATTTTGAAAACAGAAAACTATTTTCGGAAAAAATTAAATACATTTCAGCATAACAGGGATTTTTTTATCATGTACACTGTATATACTGTGTACATACAATACTTCTATAAGGAAAAGCAATTGTATAAGCAACAAGTGGATCAATGCAAAACCCTGACTTGTTTTGTAGTTGTGTATTTGCTATTTATACATGTATAATAGGCTATTTGGATATTAAGGTTTGTATATACTCTATGTATTCATGAAACGATTTGCATAACGATTGAATTTGATTCTTTTATTGCATCCGCATACAGTTTTAGCAAGGGAAAAACTGTATACATCTAAATTTATGGAGTAAATGTTTACTATAGTCTATGGTAGTAACTAAGCTTCATAAAAAAAATTGCAGTTGAACGGATATAAAAAAAAGTATATCCCGAAAGTTGCATAACAATAATAATTCGATACTTTACATATGACAATTACATCGTGTTTAAATATCTCCATAAAAATTATTAGTATTGGAAGATGAAACTTTGTTGGATTTTTCTTATTCTGTGCGTATCGTGTTTTAATGGTTAACATCTTGGAATGCTGTATTTGCTTTCAACATGTAGATTTTTATCAGCAGTGTGCACAAGTTCTGCTGAATATACATGTCTATGTTGTTATTGCTGTTGTCAGATATGCTTGTCATGATCGTGTACTTTTCCTGGTAATGGGGATAAAAATATTTCTTGGTATTTTATTTTCAACGTTTTGTTTCATCAATACGTAGGTTACCGTATATGAAATGAACACGACAGTGTTACTACTGTATCTGTTTTCAATCGTTATTCAGCTGACTAATATTACTTTGAAAGTATTGTAGCCAAGATGAAACAAAGGCCATTAGGTTAGTCTTGCATGTACAGTGGGTATATATGAATCGGTTGTTTTTTTAGACGGGTTTAAATCTTATGAGGCTAATTTACGAAAAAAACTATCACACACAACTGAAACTAGAAAACATATAATGACCTTATTATCTACTACATCGTTGGCGATACTGTAACTACATAAAAATAAAACAAAAGCAACTCTTAACTATTTAGCAACTCTTAGCAAGTTGAGCTTTTGGCGGTCTTCGGCCGCATTAACTAACAACTTTTTTGAGTAAGGTTAATCGGGTTTTCACTAAATTCGGATTTTGACGGTAACATACAATTTGAAACATATTCTGAACAAACAAAAGTATAGTAAAAAGCTGCCTTTTTATTGTTATCTGTTCATGAGATGGCTAGTATCATACTGGTTATGATAATCTCATTATAGTAGGTTCTATTGTGTGATAATTATTGTTTATATGTAGTTGGCTT
>JAQIWH010000944.1:0-37751 GCA_034695005.1 Cryptops parisi | reverse complement strand
TTGAAACACGTGTGAAATACTGTACTGTATCTGTTGTTGTGCTGTGTCTGTTACAATTAATGTACTACGTGTAGTACTTATGTAGATAACCTTTGTTCCGACTATTGGAAAAAAAATTGTGAAAAATTGCCAACTTCGTTAACTCGAATTTTCTCCAACTTGAATTTTTTTCATGGTCCCTTGGGTGTTCGACTTATCGAAGTTTGACTGTAATTAGTAGCTATATTGTCTGCTCGTCTGATCGCCAGTGGTCGATTATGAAAGGTTAAACGTTTTGACAAATCTAATTTGCAGTTATGTACTGTATTTCTTAAAAATATAAGCAATCTTAACAATATAATTTGCTTTGTCTATCTGTCTGTCACACTGAGATGGTGAAAATTGTAAAAAAAATTTTTTATTTGGACGAGTCGAGATTCGAACCCTCAACACAGGATGAGTGGAACTCAAGAGAGTTTTGCTTAGACCACTCGGCTAAACAAACACACAGAGTAGCTCTCTCACATTGAGCTCTAAAGCCCAACGAGTAATCGTGCTTCTGCACGGGCATGCAGCTAGTTTTTATATAATGTTCTTCAAATTTTTTTACAGTGCAGCATCACTAAATTCAAAATAAACACTACACTCAGTAAATAACAAAAAATATTATGAAGTACCATACAATACAGTATTAGATGTTAAAAAAGTTTACAATTAAAATATTTAAAAAATACAGAAGCTAACTAAATGATGCGAATGATGAATCATGGTGTAAAATCATTTCATTATGTACAAATATGTGAACTATATATGACGTATATTGATATATTCCATGATAATCATGCACCAACTCATGTTTATTATATTTACAAAATAGTATTGACCTACTGTAAAAAACAAAATAAATTTTGACATTGTATTGAATAAAACAACCCTTTAACAATTAGATATAAAAAGTACCTTTCTAGACAAAGTAAATCAATTGGCAAAACAGAACTTCTTGGAATCTATTCTATAACTCTTTAATGTTTAAACGGGTGTCATTAAGGGGCTCTACAATTCTTTATGCTGCTTGGTAAGCCTATATTTAAAAATCAATATCATTAAATAATTCATGGAATAATAGCCATAGATATGAATTAGACTTAATTCGGTCAACCCTGCGTGATATTAAGTTGACACATGGCCTTTTGTACTAGAATATCACAAATCACACTTGCAATTATTAAAAATGAATTGTGAAAATCAAATTAAGGACAATCAAATCATATATGTCTAACATATAATTAATCTTTATTATTTTCAATTTTAGTATTAGCTATACACTAGTTGGTTAATTGGTTAAAAAACACATTTGTTTCATTGTCGACCAAGTAACTAAAGAAAACAAACTTTGCAACTAAAAATGTATTTGTATTATTCTTTACTTGTTAACTTTGCATTGAAAGAAGCAGACATTTGTAGAACAATCATCAGAGATTTTTTCACTCAACCAACAAAATGGTTTCATCATTTACTTGGTTAATAATTATTTTCTTGATGAATTGTCTTGTTCCTAGAACAATGTCACACAAAATTAATGCAAAGACCTTCAGAATGTTGAAAAGTGGGAAAAGTAGCATTTCTATCATAGAAAAAACAAGTGCTCCCAATGATTTTGCATGTGCTGTTGCTTGCAACCAAAGAGATGATTGTAATTCTTTCAGCTATGCACCGAACCTGGTTAAGGTAAAGCACAGTGATTTTTGACAATTTCATCACTCAAAAGACATTTTTTTAAGAAAATGATTTTACCTTACCCGGTACTGAGTAAACTTTTTCACTATTTTAATGACTCGTCTCCCTCTTGAGGATTTGTTCGAGAAAGAAATGACTAGTAAAAACCGCAAAAGCAAACCGGTAACTGCTAAGAGACATCTGTAATTTTAGTGTGGTGGTTATAGTTGATTGTGTGAACAGATTACGTTTCTCTTGCATGTGCACAATTTTGAATTTCAATTACTTTGATATTTAATCTTGATAGAACCTTCTAGAATTTATAGAAGGAAGAGTTGAGAATAGTCCATTAGTGCAAAAGTACGCTACGGTACCCGTTCTATAAAATGAAAATGTGGTGATTATGTTATGAGTTTAGTTTAAGCTATTCAAGTTCATTAACTTAAAATTATTTCACATCAAAATACAGTCAAATCTTTGTTGGTGCTATCTCCCAATTGGCTTTCTTCCAACTGTAGCCTCCTCCCAACTGTGGCTACATTGCAAAAATTCCCCTCCAAACATGCATGTGTTTTGGTAACATTTAACCTTATCTGTGGCCACCTCTCTAGTGTGGCCATTTCCCTTAAGTGGTCAGGCAAGTTCAAAACCAAGCAAGTTTTACATCTCTATCATGTGGTCAAAATCTTGTTTATTGGTGAACTAGAGCTCAAACTGATAAGATTAAATGCCTCATTTGACAATGATTTTACAAGATGACAATGCTATAATGATATGATTGACCAGAGTGATTATTCATAAATAAAAATGTGCCCTATAAAGAAATTTCTGGAATTTTACTTTTGACTTCTTTTACACTGTTGACACTTTTGTATCTTTTTCCACCATTACTGAATTTTTTTCGCGTACCACTTTACTCCTGGCACGTATCCTTGGGGTATGCGTACCACAAATTCTGAACCACTAGCATAGCAGACTAGTGCAACAGTTATAAACAAAGGAAAAACTTTAACCTTGTGACAAAAGACAGATAGTAGACTTCTTCAATCAAGACAAACAGTACAGTAAAATCCAGATTCAATACATGACTTTGTACTATATTACATTATCTTTATACTGCATACTGTTTTTGGTAGAACTTCTTGAGTGTGGCCACTTCTCTTAAGTGGCCAACATTCTGTCCTCTCATAGGTAGCTACATTAGGGAGGTTTGATTGTACATGTTCATGTGACCCCTGATTTATGTTGATCATATTTGTGTAAAGTGTTTTCGTGTTAATTGGGATGCAGTTTTTACACATTTTCAATTCGAGCTGTGTAAGTCACTTAAACATTTTTTTGTTCTTTGTCATATTTTTTGTGTTTATTTTTGTAGATATGTAAGTATTTGATGTTTTAAGGATTGTTGGGTAGAAGTTTTTTCATATGTAGGTTAATGATGTTTAATATATCAAGACCTCATACCAACTTCAAAACGATATTAAGAAAAAGAACAGTCATGAATTCATACATATATGATTATTATTTAAAAATACTGTTAGAAATCATGTATAAAAACGCAGCTGAATATCAGGGGCATTCAAAAATTAGAGTCACTTGTATTGCATATAGAAAAACTGGTATGAATCTAATGTATATATATGTGCTTATCGTATATTACATGATATGCTTGACTCCAGCAAGTGGATTCAGTAAACCATGATGTCTGTAGTGCACTACAGAAAAGAATTCTAAAAAAAACAAATTGTCCCAAAGTTATTCTTGGAATTTGAGTTAAATTAGTCACAGTGGCATACTGAAGTGATTGAAGTATATTGTTCCAGCTGAATTATAGAGTATGCAATGGCTGGTATTATTATGCACTTAGGCAACATGAGGAATTTTCTCCTTTTCTCCATCCCATTTATTCCCAACTTCAATTTTTAAAAACAAGTATCACCTGTGTAAAAAATACCATAGTACTATTGTAGTAAGAAGACGACAATACAACATTAATTGAATATTTTAATTTATAACATTTGCTGCAGTCCTTAAAGATCAGTACTGTGCCTTTCTAAGGTCTGCACCCTAGATGGCTGCAGTTAGCCTAAATGGTTGTGCCAGCCCTGAGAGTACAGGCTTATCAATAAGCAAATCTCAAGTCATTTATTTTTGTTCAACTAAATTAACCTCTGGTTATATACACAGAATATCTTTTTTCAGAATGATGAAAACTGCATACTACATGAAATAGTTTTGCCTGAAATAACTGCAGACACCGACTATTGGTTTTATGTATGTATAAAAGCGTTTGTTGAATGCAAAATATTATGTTGGAATAAATTCTGTTTATGATTTTTTTGTTCAACTTTGCTAATATCACCATAAATCTTTAGACTACTGAGAGCTCAAGACCAAAAAGTAAGCTACTTACCAAAATTAAAATCGTTTACAAAAATAGCCATAACATGGTTTATATTTGCATTATACAGTATATCCTCTTTGTTGTATTTTATCCATTTTTATCTGTAAATTTCAGAAAGTACCGCAACCCCATTAACTAGTTCTACTGCACAAAATACCATGACATCTGCTAAGATGACTACAAGTAAAGAAATTGCGAGTACGACTTCTACTCTTGGAATGGAAGTAACCAGTATGAGCAGTACGAAGTCAGCAGCAGAGTCGAGTACTATTACAACAGCTGGACCAAATACTACAACAACAATTAAACCGAGTACTACCACAACTGTTGAACCAAGTACTACTACAACAGCTAAAATGAGTACTACAACAGCTGAAATGAGTACTACAACTACTGAATCACCAACTACAGTTACAACAACTAAACAAGAAGTCACTACTACAGAGGTAATTAATGAAGAACCAATTCAGGTTTTGTTGTCGCAAAATCCCTTCACTTGGTTTGTTGGAAAATCACGTTGTAATGTTGAGGTGACTAATGGGAGCTTAGCTATTTTTAGTACCCCAAAAGCTCAACTAGCACTTGAAAATTTTCTTCAAATAAACAACGGTGTGTTCAAAGACAATGATGTCCAGAATCTTTGGATAGGAATGCATAGCTTGACTAGTTCAACATGGTACTGGTTAGATGAAACTGTTCCTTCTGGTTTTCAAAACTGGGGCAGTAAAAATGCATCTAATACTGGCCACTGTGTCTTTGCTAATGCTCAAGATAATAAGTATGGAAAAGCAGGCCAATGGGTTGTTGATGACTGCTACAATCAATTTCACTTTGTATGTTTAGCCTTTAAACAGCCATTGCAAAATTACACTGTTTTGACAGTGCCAATGACTTACCTAGATGCACAAGATACATGCGAGAGTTTAAAAGATGGCATATGGCGACTTGCTGTTTTTGAAACTGAAGCAGCAGAAGACAAAGCTTTAAAGAATGTAAAACCCAATAACTTTAATGAGTTTTACTGGTGGATTGGTTGTGATAACATATATACAACTAAATTCACATGGTTAACTGGCAAGACTTATATACAAACTGGATATGATAACTGGGATCATGGACAACCTTCATCATTGAAACATTACTGTGGTATGATTGGTCAAAATAGTAATCCTAAAATTTGGGGTAGTCAACATTGCAATACCGAAATGTATGTTTTGTGTGAAAGAATTGCATAATTTGTAATAGTTGTTCATTAGGTTCACCTTTCCTAAACGTGTGATTAAAATGTTTGAAGATTTGAAAAATGGGAAGCTAAACAAAATATAAAAATATTTATTACCACTATACACAATTATCAACTTTATTAAATCAATAGTGTGCAAATTGTGTGAAAGTTTTTCATTATCTTTAAACACAAGTAAGCAGTAACTGTGACTTGAAAAAATTCAATATACACTCATACCTTGTTTTACGGCCTACCTACATTTCAGAAAACTGGAATGTAAAACAAAATGCTGTATAAAGAATCATATACATATACCATTGTGTAGTAATGGTAAATAATTGCTTTATAATAATAAAAATTGTAAAGTAATACGTATGATTACTATTTATTATTAAACTACTGTAGTATACTATACAGTATGGGTTTTTCAATTTTTTGGCTGTATATCAAAAAATGTATGTTGAAAGGGAAGCCAAGCCATAGTTAAAAGAAGCCATTATAGTGAAAAACCGTATAAATAGTTTCCACCAGAGCCTTGCACAAAACCTTTTTCAGCCTGTCCCAGGCTGTTCTGCAGACTGAGCGCCTTTACGGGCTAAGCCCATATACAAGCCAGCTCCAGCCTGGCGCACTAGTCCTAGCTCAATGCGCCAGCTCCAGCCCGGCATTCTAGCTTAAACCCATCAGTTCATCCCATGCGATAGTATGAGATGAACTTATGAGTTATATTTTTTTCTATTCTATTATTTTATACTAGCATAAAGCCTGTCGTACGATAGGCTAATTAGTTAATTGGATGCTGCTTTGCAACATTTGTTACAAGTATTTAATTGACTCATGTGGCTTTACAACATTTGTTACAGCTGTTTAATTAATTCGTTACAGCTGTTTAATTACTTTTTTTAAAATTTTATTTATTTAATTTTCTTTTCTAAGACTGCAATTTTTAGCTTTCTGCTTTCTTTTTACACTGCTCCAAGGGCAGTGTAAAAAAAAACTTCATTTTTATTCCTAAACACACAACTTCTATAGCTTTTTCACTGAAAGGAGTAAACAAACAAATTACTATCCTCTGCTGCTGGGAAGGAGAAAAAAGTCTAATTCAAAGCTGCCTGAAAGGGAACTGACCGTTATCAAAGGTCCTATCAGTAAAGGACTGACCCTGAAGCAAAAGGAAAGAGGGAAAAAGCCACCCTTCTATGTCCATACACATGTGTGTGTGCACATAGTAACGTTTTATAGAATAGATTATCTGTATCTATATTTTCGAAAGTTTTGTCGTGTGTGTGTGTGTGTGTGTGTGTCTGCCTATACACAGCCACAATTCACATCCAAATTTCATCAGATTTGGCAGGGATACTTTTAATACAAAACCTAGGTCAACTAAAAAAAATTTTCGAAATTGGATCAATGGTTCGTTAAAAAAATAATTAAAACTCAATTTGAATAAGTTAGGTTTATGACCACCAGGTAGCAATATTTTTAGAGACCACTTAAAGGATTAAAGTGTGACATTTTTTGACAAAGGAAAGTAGGTCAACAAAAACCCGTTTGAGCGCGATTTTCAAATTCTTCTTCTACTACTGCTTTGCAAACGACGGGAAAATTGTTTACTACGAGAAATGTTGTTTACTATCAGGCTCTAACTGAGAAAAAAATATTTATTTATTTATTTTCAATTTGACGTCCCGTGGGGACAAAGTGGTGATTACATTTCATAAAATTAAAACTGGACAATGTGGGTGCAATGTGTACAATGATTTCTTGAAATGAAAACAAAACTTAACACAGTGCTGATTGACACGACGAAAGGCAAGTTTGCGGATGGAGGTAGGAATGGAATTCTAGGTTGAGATAGAATTGAAAGGAAAACGGTTTCTAGATTGGGGTTTTTATCTTCACGGGAGAAAAACAAAGGTATAACGATGCACTTCACGAGTGGTGGAGTGATCAACAATGGATGAGGTTAAGAAATGTAAAGAATGAGGAGATCGCTCCTCGATTTGCCAATTTCGAGGAGTCGGTGGTATTTTATTAGTTTTGATATATTGAGTAACCCGATAATTACTTTCGGGTTTCGAATATAACTATTTCGGCAGCTAGTAGTATATATACTTTAGTATAATATGTGCTGCAGTAATGGGCTCACCCAAATCTAATAAATCCATTGAATAGCCACTATGAAAGCAATTCCGAGATATGTTAACCCGGGTGTGATCTGAGGCGAAATTCTGTTTGATCTCTGCAGGACTGTTCATTGAGTTACCTTAACACCTTAAATAAGCTTGTGATATTTTACTTTAATAAAACTTGCTACATACATCACTTCAAATCATCATTAATTAAATTTCCTTAAAACTCGGAGAAACTGGGAGTTCTTTTTCAGATACTTACGATACCTTAATATGTTAAAATATCTTGTGATTCGTGTGATTCGGGAAGTGCAGATGAATATGAAACATGTTTACAATATTTATTCAGTGAACATGCTGCCACTTTGTTAAAAAATTAACTTTCTGTATACAGTCAATTTCTCAAAATCAATCATATGACTAATGATTCATTAATCGTATGATTGATTTTGAGAAATCGTCGCATATACGGAAATAGCATAAAGTTAATTGAAATTCGTATCCTAGACATGTGTAGAAACTATAATGTTTAAACTTTTTTAAAAAAAAAAGTCCATTTTTTTATTATTTTATTTATTTATTTTATTTTATTTTCTTGAAATTGTTGACAAGCTTAAATTGCCAATGTCGATTTTATTTTTCTAGAAAAAAAAGCTTAACAGAAAGTTGTCATTATTATATTTAAAAAAGGTACTACACAAAGCTTGGTGAAGGATTGCGTGGCAATACCTGTTGATACTAGCAAAAATCAGGTAAGCACTGAAAATTATAACCTATAAGAGTTAGTAGAAACGTATGTAACAACCAATGTCGGGATGATGGTTATTGATTGTGAATTACACACTCTCAGTCGTACGATTCCTTCTATTTCACCCGCCTACTCTGTTATCGGAGCACAGAGACGACTATAGTTTCTTATGGAGAGTTCGCTTGTGATGCAGGAACGACAAATCAATAGACGTGCTTTGGGTGCCAAGAATGGGGAATTCTTTCGTTTCTAGTTCAGCATCTCTGATGTCACACTTTTTTTCTTTTTACTCTCTTAAACTTGATTCTATATGGAATTTTTTAGTCACTTCTGCTTCTTTGTGACGTGCCATTGTTCACTCATACAGTAACGCACTTTGGCTGAAAGCATTTGGAAGTTTGCATATACATCATGTTAAAAGTTGTGCTTTTTGGGTGTCGTGTACTATACATTGTATTTCGTGCGTATGTACATTTTGGTCATAAATTTTTTAGCTACTTGACATAGACCATTCATAGCTGTAGTTTTTTTTTGGTTTTATGCTTTCAGTACTTACAGTGGTTCCAGGTGAATGTGGTTCCAGATGATGTCTTGTTGAATTGCTATTAAGCTACGAATATTTTGTAGGGTATCAACAAGCTGAAGTTCTTTCTTAACAAGAACACGATCGGATAGTGTAAACATGTTATTAGATTTTAATATATAAGTGACCCGTGTTGTAGCACGGGAAGATCATTGCTATACTGTAGTTTTATTCAAGCTAATTTATTACTATTACATTAGTCTTGTATAACATAATGAAGGATTTTAGTTTTACACTCACGTTGCGTGGTGTTTATCCCCGTAGACTTCAAGTGTCAGTCACCGATTTGGATGTTTATATGTATATATTCACTAGCAATAAGTCCTTGTGCTTCTCATGACAAGGCTGGGAAACTACAATGTAGGATGGCAAAATGGGTTTGTGTGCGTAAAAAAACGTTCTTTACCCATGCTTAGCAAAGAATTGTTTGTATGTCGCTTCAAAAGTAATTCACAAACTTTTGCAACTTTACACCTGATTTCCATTGTGATTTAATGATTTTCGAATCAAATTCGGGATGATAACTATCCTTAGCTGGTATCAGAGTTCCAATTTAAAAAGTTGGAATGGAATGAAATGAAATGGTTCTTTGTTGTACATTGTTGTACTTGAATAGCATGAATTTTTTAATAGCATGCGATTGTTTTCATCTTAAATTAAAAAACAAATACCTTGTGCTTTTTCAAAAATACACCACCCAGCACAATGATACATTAATAGTGATAGCGCGAATTTCATGTTAATTCAAAAACAAAATATTCATCCATTGTTGCAGACATTATTTAAAACTGTATGCTCATCCATTGATAAAATCAGCGCGGTTTTCCATCGGCTTTCTCGGCTTGTCGAATCTCCCCCCCCCCTGATGACAATACCCGGTCGCCAAAGGTTTTGTGCACCTCTTCAGGGTACAATCTGCCACCCTTCCAACTTTCAGCTTCGTAGGCATTACAGTGTTTCCACAAAAATGAACAACACAAACCAACTAACGGTAAATTGTTCTTTATATAATTGTCAACCCCTCCCCCTGAGGAAACTGTCCAGCCTTGCAAAAGTTTTGTGCACCCCTTCAGGGTACGATCTGCCACCGTGCCAGCTTCGTAGCCCTTACAGTTTCCTGGCAAAAATGAATAACACAAAAACTACTATATACCATTACATCCGCTTTTAAGATTATTATGAAACAATGCTATTGCTATGTTTTGCTCTTTTCAAATGGGAATCTAAGCAGCAACATCATGACCATTCTACTGTAAAGTATGTAAATCATTACGACTGCTTATAATCTTATCTATTTGATTAGCTTACTCAAACTACCTAAGTTTACCCAGTCAGTTTTGTTGGATAGACTTACAGTACTTGTAAATTTGTGCTCAGTATTCAAGTTTATAGTTTTGCAGTTTTTTTTTGCTGGAAAAACCATTAGTTTAGTTTTTGCACCATTTTCCCACTTTCAATGGCATACCCTTTAGGCGGCTGGGTTGCGCTCACTGGAATACTGATGAAAATTGCTATTTTGTTGCTAAAAATAAATAATTTTATGAAAATTGTCATTTTTTTAATGAAAAGTGAAAATGTATAAGATTGTCAAATGTCTACTGCTCTCATTCGTCCTTTTATTTGAAATAAAAAGACTAAAATCATTTGGAATTCTTCATAGGGCCGGACTTTAAATCTCTGATTATAAAATAATAATAAACTATTAATGGCATAACATTTCACATGTAAATTATTATAATAATAATAATATCAAAAGTAACCACTATTCATTTTAAATTTGTAAACTACAAAAACAACTGTTTTTACAGTGCTTTTTAAGTCGTTGCAAAGTCGATTCTATAGTCGACGCTGTTCTAGCGTCCTTACACTTTATATTTTGGGTCAATTTTCAGTTTCGTTTAATCCACCATGAATAGTTTACTCTTTATGAGATAAAGTGATTTCAGTTTTTAATAGCGTCAACTGGGTTACACTCTCTGAATCACAGTTTTCATTTCATGAATCTCGCAGGAGTCAACGACTTTGCCCATGAAAAATTCATAGCATCACTCTTGGCACCTATTTCCTTTTTTACGGAGCTACTAAATGTTCTCTGGCAAAGGCAAACTTTTGCTGTATGTTTTCTTTTATATTTTTGGATTCTTGTACAGTGATAGAAAAAAACCGCATCTTTTGTTTGTTGTTTGCCTTTCTCAGTTTCCAACCCATTTGCCTGGATGCTCTGTTTCTTGTGGCCCCTGAGTAGTATTGACCCTCCAATGTTGTCAGTACCTGGCAATGTGAAAACTCCGATTGTCGTCACCTCGTGGGAACCCAGTTTTCCATATCGCCACCTGTCTCCAGGGTAGAACACCTCGCTTGACATTTCTCAGCGTTGCCGATAAATCTAGTCGATAGGAGACATTTTTTTGCGCTTATCGGTCTTGCAGGATGCCACTAGGTTTTGCTCCAGTTTTGTCAGTTGCTGGTTGTTTCTTTTTTTACTATCTTCTTTGTTGTTGTTGTTGTCGTCGTTGATGTGTTTTTGCAATTGCACTTTGTAGTTTTTGAAACTTCTTGTTTCAAATTCTTTGTCACTGAAACCAGTGTAGATGATGGAATGCATATTTTCTTATTTTAAGAATTGCAAAGGATAAGTAGACACTAGGGGTTTAGTTTTGTGATCATGATTGCTTTGAGCAAGTACTTGCCTGTAGGCCGAATGTAGTTTTGCAGAAATGTGAGCAATACACCTTGTGTTAAATTCACGATTTCTCTCATCTGTCAACATACTGTATAATGCAAGGTAAAATCTGAATTGTTCTCACATTTTGGTTCGTTTATAAATTGTTGCATACAAAATGAATTTCACGTGAAAACTTATCAAAAAGACCTTGCAAAACAGGTTCTGACAAATTTTTTGACAAACTGATACAGATGGAAGTTTAAAGTGAGATAAAATTGTAACCAAAAATCAAGTAACAGAGTAGTTGGTTGATTGGGTACAGTTTTATCTCACTTTAATCTTCCATGCTTTATCAGTTGCAACAGTGACATGGACACTGGTTAAACATGAAATAAAGTATAAGCACAAAAAACTTAAATAAAAAAGGTTCTGAGATAATATTGCACAAGTTTATCACGAAAATGAAACTGCATCTCATCTACCATGCATTTATATTGTAAGGTTTTAATCAACCCGGTGAGCACTTTGAGAGATTCAAGATATTCGATGCAGTTGATTGAGGTGAACGAGCCGAACTTTGTGTCTTTCGAGATTCGTTTTTTTTTTCATCTACAGGGTGCATGTCAGTTTCTAGTACCATCACCATGGCGCAATTGATGCGACTTGGGTGCCTTATTGGTTCCCTCGGGTGATGAGTTATGACAAACCTGCCCCAACACAACTGCTTGTTTTGATTAAAGCCGCTGCACCAGAGTCCCTAACCTCTTGAATCGTTGCAGCGATACCATTTCGTAGTAGTAATAGTTTGTTGTTGGGATCATGGAGGAAGCCAATGGTTCTGTTTTCCCAAACTCCAGCTTCCATTGCAGCATCTTGTCGTGAAATGCAGCACTAAGTGACATCTGCAGCCTACATTTCCAGGATGGCAAAGTGAGCCATCATCTCAGAGACTGGTCGCTTTCCGCTCAGTTCTTCTTCTTGTTATTTTTTTTTCTTTCTATTTTGTTTTTTTATACTCTCGTCTCACATTTCCACTCCACTCTTGTCTTCTTCCCAGTTTCAGAGGGAACAGTTTGTCTCGGAGGTTGTCATTTCTAAATTGCGCTGTCAAGAAGAAAATTGTAGGTCTAGTGTAAAGTAAAAGTTTCGGCGTTTTTCTTTTTTTCTCCTCGACAAGAAGGGTTTTGCAGCTCTGTGACCTTTGCAAAAAGTTTTATAAGTGAACCTGAAAAGTATATCATTTGCTTAAACATGTTTGCGCCTAACCATGCTTCATTTTCCATTCTACCACAGTTTGTTTGTATTGCCTTACAGTTAAGACCTCCCTGAAATTGTTTTCCATAATTTAAAACTCTCGAAATCAATATTTCCCATAGAATTCATTTTTTCACAATATTTTTCTTTCTTTTTCTAAAAAACACTTATTTCATTTATTATTTTGCTCACATTAAATATTCACAGCAGATAAATCAATATTTAACCTACCCTGTATTCTAAACGCGAACACAGTTGAATAATATTTTGGAATTTTCAACTTTTGATGGCACAGTAAAACCGTAGTGTTAAAGCTTCTAAATGAAGTTTCATAAGATTCTTTTAACAAAGCTAAAAGAAAATTAAAAGATCCTAATTTTTTTAACAAAGTTACTTTGGTTGATTGTTCTGCAAGTTTAGTTCTTTTTGGGAACACCTTGTAACATCAGTGTGACAAATTTGACCACTGACATTGAAGAAATCTTTAAAGTGTTAAGTTCATGGTTCAGATGAGAACAATCTCTTAAACCCAGCTTATCTGGTTTGGTAGCAGCACTAAAAGACCGAATGAAGGTGATTCTGTCAGATTGCATTTTCTGTGGCATTCCGAGGAAGGAACTTCGCCACTATTTCGCTGTTGGCAGTTAATTTTCTTAATGCTTCACCGATTTACCAAACGAAGTCTTTGTCAATTAGTTGGCTGCAACTGCATTCGTTTCTTGGTTCTACCTTACACATACTTGGGCGTGGGAATGACAAAGTATTTTTCACACAAAACTTTCCTTTTGTTCATTGTTATCATATCATCTGGTTTTATGACTCTACACAATCAATACAGGGTGGCAATAAAGGCTTTTCTCATTGCAAACAAAAAAATATTTTGTAAAAAAAGACTAAAAAAACTGTTACAGTTACAACGAATTAATTGTAGCAAAATGTAGGTAAACTCATAAAGTTTGTGTGTTATTACAGAATTGAACATAATGCAAATTACTGCTAGCCATTTGTTTGTTGTCGTTAACAAATACAGTCAAGCTAGACAATGAGATCTAAGGAACCAGAGATTATTGCCCTTTATTACTGTAACTTGTTATATCCGTTATGTATGTTTGTTACATGTTACGTTTGGTGTTACTATATTTAACATGCACTACATTTGGTGTTACTACATTTAACATGCTCATGCATGGGCGTAGCCAACACTTTAGTCAGGAGTGGGCAAAGATTCAACTCCACGCAAGTTTACTAAACTTATTTATTTTACACAAGACTTGTTAGGATAACTACTTACAGCTGACTACTTACGTCTACTTATATTACCGGTAGTTATACAGTAGTTATACTAAAATCAGCCTTCGCTCGCAGAATGTAGGTTGTAATATATCAATTACATTAGTTTACTTTTGATGGTTTTCATAATTCTAGTATTTCATCTCACCAACATTTAGGAGTGGGCAAACGCCCCTCCCTGCTCCACTCAGGCTACGCCCGTGTGCTCATGCTTGCATGTATACTGTACATGAGCATTATTTATAGGAGAAGTATGAACATAGCAATAAAGAACTAGCTAATGATGATAACAATAACAATAACAATAAATTAGATATACTGTACAGTATTTACGCACTGTATAATTAATTTACAATAAAACACAAATTTGGAAAATTCTTGATTTATCACGTTGAGTTCAAGTTAAGAATATTTCACGAACTTATTTCAATTTCTCTTATACCAGGTGAATCACTTAACTTTTCCACCTCTAATAACATGTTATATTGCTATTAGCTACTAGCTTAAATCCGTTGAAAAATCAACAAATGCTATTTCATATTTAAATGTAAACCATCTGACACAACAATACAGAGATAGCGCGAGAATTTCATGTTAATTCAAAAATAACATTCATCAATTGATTCATTGTTGCCTTCATTGTTTAAATTCATCAACCAATCAGCATTCGAAAACAAAGTCACTTTTGGGTTTTATTTAGTGAGATACGATTTTTTAAAATAAAAATGTTAAAATATAAAACTTAAAATGTTTCATATTGGGTAAATATTTGGGAAATCTGGAACAGATTAATTCAATTTCCATTATGGGCAATTTTAACTCGAAATCCCAACAACTCAAAAACCGAACAGTGTCCTGGAACGGATTGTGTTCGGATCTCGAGAATCCACTGTATTATAATGAATTGTACATAATTCGATGTTTACATTATTTTACTGCGTTGAAATTACTGCTAACGTATCGTAAAAGTTCAGAAATGCAAGATACACATAACGATCAAAACGTATATCGAACAGCAACGCAACTCGTTTGTAAATTAAGTTACCTGTACTATAGCCTTAACTTGAACGACACTCAATGTCGTGACCATTAGTGTTGTTATTTTTATATGGCCAAACTGGTCACCAATTTGTTAACGTTTTCTCAAACCTTCAAGTTTAGGTTTATTGCTGCATCCAACAGGATAGGAGAACAAAACATTACACAAAGGACAGAATGCCACCATCTACAAATAACAAACCGTCAAGAAAACAATAATATCAAATTATGTGCAAATTATGTGCATCTTAATGCCTTTATGGTACAGACTGGTCTAACACGATTCAATTTATGTATTTTAAGGAATAACGGCCTAAGTGCCTCAACGCCGTTTTTCCATCCAACTCCTCATTTTTTTACACCCGATTTACGCTACATAGATTTCGTACTTTGAACAACTATTTGTTTTTAAAAACGGTGATAACTTATGCCATATTTACCATATTTTAACATAGGAAAAATCGGTGTTAAAAATTAATTTCAATACATCGTTAGTTTCAAACTGGCTGTATTGTAATACCTTATTACCACTTATTCTTTAATAGTTTCGGTATGTGTCAAAACCGATCTCTCTAAAGCTTTCGACACCATACCAAGATATGGTGTAGATTTCCAAAGCTTTAGTAGAAAGATCTGTTTTGACAATGCTTATAAAATAATTTAATCTTATCAAACCCCGAACCGAAATTGAGGTGTGTAAAACTGATACTGTATTAAAACACTATAATACAATAACTCACTTAACTTCGAAAGTATACTTAATTAAATATATAAAATTTGGAATTGAAATTATATACAGTAAATATGATTGGGTTAAATATCTCACAAGGCTTTTTAGTCTACTTCATGCAACGTAGATGGCAATGACCCATTCGTTGATTAGTTTACTTTTTTAGTGATGAGTCGTTGATGAGTTTTCGAACATTTCTTCAACAAGATGAGAATAAGATGATGAGTCAGGTTGATCAGCAATCACTTTAAACTTTTTAAATGAAAAAAACAAACAACATCTTTGAGTGGTTTTGTTATAATGCGAACACGACGAGACTTGTGTTTTTCTGATGTGACCGCTAATTACTTGAACGCAAGAATCAAAGAAAAAGATCTTTCAAAAAGTGATGTACCATCAAGATCTTAGTGGTTTCGATAGAATACATTTACCTTTTACTCGTTAAACTTGTTATGGAAAAAAACATATATGTAAGGTTTAAAGGTCCTATGAGAATTTTGAATGTTCTAGTTTTGCGATGAGGTTTTAAGTTGACATTTGTGCACTGTCATCGTCTTAATAAACTACAAAACTTCATTATCGTACGAGATGAAACTACAACACGTTACCGCTAATCCCTCCCAAGATACCATGGTTTTTGTATTGATTTTTTTAAAGATATTTTTAATGTATAAATATTGTATGCAGGTATAATCCGATTTACAGCGCTCCTATCTAAGATGTCTATAACCGTGGTTAAACATTTACTGTTATTGTTTAGACATCGATACTTTGTCGACAAAAAAATCGATATTCTGTAAACAAAAAAGTGGATTTCGATATACAGCAGTGGTCCAGCTTCTAGCCCAAACCCGCCGTTATAGTGGAATATACGTGTATTCTTTTGAAAGTATTAAAAACTCAATTTGGTCACTAACGTTGTTTCAAAAAACTGATGAAATCTGTATATTAAAAATTTATTATTTAAATTTTAAATAAACTAAAATCATGTTAATTAAACTATAATTACTCATAATATACATTACAAGAAATTCATTGATTTTTATTTATTTAAAAACAGTCTTTAAACTCCAGACTCAACATCTTGGCCACCAAGCCCGTCTTTTCGTTAGGATCAAATTGGTCACCACCGTTTCATGAAACAACTAATAAAATAATTTTATATTAAAATCATAATATTTTTACTTTTAAAAAACTTGTTTTACAGTTAATACACAATACATTATATTATACATAAAAAATTTTAATTTTTTTATTTATCAAATCTGACTATGCGTTATAATCAACATCGTGGCCACTAAGCCGGTGTTTTCGTAAGGACTGAAATGGTCACGAAGGTTGTTTTATGAAACTAATAAAATATTTTATTTAAATAAAAATATTTTATTTCTAAATGTTATATTTTATTTAAATAAAATAAATTGTGTTTTACTATATGATATTATTCATTGCAGAGAATCAAAAAACCAAAATTTAAAAACAATTATAAAACTTTTTCACTTATAGGTCATTCCACGTTCACTTACGTTACATTCAGAGAATTTTGAAAACTTGAAATTGTGATTTCTCCGTAATTTACTAGTTTTACCCCAAATTTACAATGTCCTGTAGACTAATAGAAGTTATAAATTTCCCTATAAGAAATCATGTCCCTTTTTTTACCCGTATTAGAAATATATTCTTTATGCGCCAAACTCAACATCTTGGCCATTAAGCCCATGTTTTTGTTAAGGCCAAATTGGTCACCAACTTGTTTTCTTTAAACAATCAAACATTTAATTTATTTATAAAGTTAGAATGATTGTTTAATGAAATAAAGTTGATTCTTATCAGGAAGGAGTATTTTAAAAAAGGAAAACAAACTATGAAATGTAACCATAAAAAGAAACAGCAACAACAACTGGAAAACTCGTTTACAACTGCTTATACAACACCTTCTGTTTCAGGAGACAAAATTTACGACAACACTTCAACTCTATGTCATTTGAAATTTAAATCAACCAAACGACATAAAAGACAAAAAAAAAAATTCTATAAAAGAATTAATCCGATTTTCAAGTAAAACATAAATAATCTTGTTACATTCACACGAACTTGTTCTATTTCATCATCAACCATGTAGTTATCACTTTTTTTAGAAAAAAATATAAATTTATAACCATAAAAAATAACAATAGTAATCAACACGTATACGATTAAAATCTAGGTAAACACCATCATTACTAAACTTAAATCAACCATTACCATTCAACGTACACCATTCGACCAACGTAAAACATGGGAATTGTTTTTTATATACATTTTTTAGTACCACGTACTAAAAATCTAACACATTGGTAACGCAAGGTAATAACAAAAAATAACGTGAGTAGTAAATCACAAATAAAACTATACAGGGTGATCAACTTTTTTTAAGCTCATTGACAATAAACAGTCATTACGATATTCTACGATACAATACGGATATGGTACGATATACAATGGAATCCGGTTATTATAATCACTTTGCGACTTGTGCTTTTTTGATAACTGTAACCGGCTGATAACATTAAACAGTGGATTAAAAACAGTGTGTTGGGAGTGATTGATTATGATAATAATAGTCGTTTGATAACGTTATCCGTGATTATAATAACCAAATTCGACTGTACTTGAACACCATATTGTTGCAAAACAGTAACCATATATAGTGGAATCTGGTTATTATAATCACGGATAAGGTTATCAAACGGCCGTTGTTATCTATATTCAGTCGGTCCCAAAACATTGTTTAATGTTCTCAGCCAGTTACTATTATCAAAATGCACTAGTTTCAAAGTGATCATAATAACCGGATTCAAATTTACTTAAAAGTCATACTGTACTTGCAAGTAGTATACTGACGTAATGTAGTTAGTACAAGTCAATACCCATATACTGAAAAATCAGTACAATATAGACGTACTGAAAGTCTTCATTCGGGACAAGTAGCCAATTCGGAATTTAGTATGGTACATACAAGTTATACCGAACTACAAGTACAGGTACACCAAACTACAAATTTACTAAAATACTTGTAAGTTAATTCGATATCCTATTGTACTGATAACAACAAGTACTTGAAGTCATCGCGAAATACTTAAGAGGTCAATATTCGGTATTGTACTTTTGCAAGTCGATATTCATAAAGTCAGTAAGATATATTGTATAAATCATTCTTCAGTTTTTACTTGCAAGTGAAGTACAATTTAGAGAACGAGAAACTTGCAAGATGGATATTCGACATACAAGTGACTGTTTTCGATCTAGTTGAAAATCAAAACGATATACAGTACTTACAACTCAATATGCAAGAGTTCATTATAAATGATTAGCGGTGCGTATTGCACTGTCGCCACCGGAAATTTCCTTAAGTTGACAATGTTTAGAATGGCCCACTGACCACTTGATGGACGATCTGTCCAAACAAAGAACCAAAATGGACGCCAACGTTGTTCATTTAGAGAAAAAAAAACCAAACTCTTTCAACAGTTTTAATGAGCAAAACCATGCGTGGAAACGTGATGATGATTGTTTGTGACATCAACTCGACAGGGAGTCGCACAAAAAATATAAATAAAACAACATCTGTAAAAGGTAGATACATTATGGTATTATGACACCCGTAAACAAGTAAATTCTTCTTTTTTTTCCTTTGTGTGTGTGTGAAATAAATTATCGTCTTTAACGTATACTTTGATGAAACTTCGACTACTGAAATTTCCAACATGGCGGTTCTAATTTTCTGTGAATTCGTGTTCCTATCATTATCGTCGCTAATTGACATTTTTTTTTGGGTGGTGTCACAAGGTGACAAAGTTGGGAACCTATAATTATCAACACAACATCATCTTCGACCGATTATTATTACTTAATTAAAAAAAGTGGTTAAATGCACGCTGCGACATACACCATACGTCAGGGGGTGGTAATTGTTGACATTTTCCAGAACCCCCTCCACACAAGTAAATGTCCACTTTATCCCCCAATCCGTTAATTTCTCTTTCCCACGCTTTAATCTCGTTAGCTTAACCGGATGTTAGGATTAAAAGCTGACCAAAATTTTCAACCCCCACTAATACCGAAAAGAAAAAAAACAACAACCCTCCACCCTTGGAGACATTGACCAGAATCTCATCACGTGATAGCTGTCGCGCGACCAGATGACAATCATCCATCGACTGTCCTTTCGTGCATCACGTGATCAACAGAGTTTCCGTCGTTTCAACTGGTCACCTGCTTCCTGTCAAACTCGTCCCACCAACCACCCACGCATCGTAAAAAACCCCGACTTCAATACAAAAACAAAAAAGAAAGAGACCCAGGGTAGTAACGAAACAAAACAACGACAATGTGGACAGGTGTTAAAAGTCTCCAAACGACAACCATTTTTTTTTCGTCTCTTTCTCTATCTCGAAGTCTATTTTTACAAAAAAAAAATGAACAGAAAACCTCATTAGTAAGCGAGATGGACAGTCTGGAGTGTTTGGTGCGCATGCGCAGAATAAACAAAAAAAAATGATAAGGAAACTTCCCTAGGGGGAGAAAAACGCGCGTGCAAGAACGCCAACATCGAGTCAAAACGACCTTTCGACGATATATGTAAATATTTATATTAAAAAAATAAAAATTTCAAAAAAATATATATATATATATATATATATATATATATATTATGTACAGTGCTGCGTCTAAATGACAAAGATTTCGAGCTGATTAGACGAAGCAATTAATCTTGTATTATTTGGTCCAATTCAAGTTTATTGAGACAAGTTACCAAACAGTAACCAAACAATTTTCATACTCAAAAAATAAAAGCGTGGGCTCTTCTTCTAATAAAATTTTAAAATTTACAAATTTTTAAATTTTAACACAATATGAATATTTACAAAAAAATATATCGTATATAAGATACAAGGACAAAAGAAATCAGTTGATTACAGGTTCACTCGTTGTGTGAGATCTCGTTGTAAGAAAATCTCGTTATAGGAAACTCGACTGTATTTTGATGATAAAATTTAAGCTATAATATTTTAGACTAAAAATGTTGTTTTAGTCAACAAATGTCGTTTATTTGGCAGTTTGACCTAACGTTAAAGAAACCTTTCAACTACATATATATAGATATATACATAAGTTGTAACTATATACTATGTTGAAGACAACGTCGACAGTTTTTTTTAGAATAATGTTGTTTTGTTGGCGAATTAATGAGGAGATTTTTAACTCCATACGAGTCGGCTCGTGCGCTTTTGTCGTTAGTTTTTCGCGTTGTGTTTTTTTGTTTTTTAATTTTCTTTTCTACGACGACCGGTTTCAACGACTAAAATTTATGACTCGACTCAGCCAAGTTTTCACCGCTATTATTTTTTTTTTAACAACAACTACAACAACAACCCCCTTTTCCATGAATCCGACACGAGGATTATCACCATCACTAAAGGTAAATACACTCACCTAACACCAAACTTTATAATAATAAATTATTAAAAAAAAAATTATATAAAAAAATATTAATCCCACTGAAAAAAAAAACAGCACCCACGATTTTGGCCTGTTGAACCCTACGAAATATTTAACCATATTTTAAAGACATTCCACGTCAACAGAAAAATGTAGGCTTTAAAATGGCGTACCATATAAGTAGATGTTATGATAAGACGTAAAATGTTTGCTCGAAAACAAAAATGTCAGCAAAAAAATTATAAATTACACAAAATTATGCTGTGACTAGCGATTGACGTTGATATATCAACGTAGTGAGATTTTCATTGATTTCCATTTATAACGCCAATTTTTCAAAGAAAAAACTTCGCTATCGATAGTGTTGAAACGATGATATGACTACTGTTAGTGCGATTTTTATTAATTCGGAATTCATTTTATGAGAAACAAATTTCGCTATCGCTAGTTTGAAGAAATTGATTTAACTATATCTAGCGTCATGTTTTTCAGTGTTTGTTTTTCGAAGAAAAAATCTGGGGGTATTTATCTGTAGGGGTTTTGTTGATACCCACTTCAGTCATGTTGAGAGCTAATGAGCAGTTTTGAAGAGGTTTTCTTGGTTTGTGTTTCCCCCCACTTTTAAGGATCAACTTTTACCCTGAAGGATTTTCAATTCCTTATCCCCCCCTTTAAAAGAAATACCCCCAAGTATCATCTTTGCCCCAAGCTAACTTTTTTCTAATGATTTCCAAACACGATAAAAACTGAACACTAGAAAAACAATTGCGCCAACATTCAAATCCTTTTTTTCAACCCCATATTCTTTTACCCTCAGAAACCGAAAAAAAAATATCTACAGGGTGATCCAAGAATCTATTCGGAGCAATCAACTCCCCCTTAGTAACCTGGCACGTGGCTTCCCATTTCTCACCAGCAGGAGGTGAGCGTCTCGTGGCTGATACTACTACCCCCTGTTTTGTCGTGGGGGGAGGGTTTATCCCCACCCCTCAGACAGGTCTCTATCTCACCTGTGAGGGTCAGGCAAACAGGACGTCGAGACAGACAGACACAGACTGAGGAGACAGACCTTATCTTTCAATACTTATCCCCCTATCTCACCGATACATTTTATCCCCCTCCCCCTCCTCCTTTTTACTAATGACTCAATCGCTCACCCCTTTTTTTATTCGACCGCTCCCAACTGAGTTCGAAACGGCCATTTGTTTCGATTAGTAGGGGTCGTAAATTAAAGAGGGGGTTTTCCTGTCACGAAAATACACGCAAACACCCCTCCTTCCACACACTAACCTCCATTTTCCCCTTCAACAACCACCCACACTTGAGATAACCAACGTTTCCAACCCCTTTTATCACCCAACTTGATTTACTACTAAACCCCCTGTTTTTGGTTAAGATATGCCACGAAAACAGAAGGGGTGACTATTTCTCCAAACAGGAGAGTCCCTTATTAATCTTACACAAAGATTTGTCTTGTCTATAAAATCATACGTTTCAAACGTTTCACAAATACTTACGTTTAAATAGACAACGGTGACATAAGTAACGACAATACCCTCTCCCCAACTAAAAAGTTGTTTTATGAGGTTCCGGTTTTCTTTCTCATCCATTACCTGCAACCCCTTTGGCAAAAATAACCCCCACCCTACCAAAAATTGACCCCCAGACGTAATTCGGTCAACGTAATGACTTATTCTTCCTTAAGTGGTGTCAACCCCTGTAAAAAAATAACCTGTAACCTAAAACCCCCAATACCCTTTCTTACAAAAAACCCATCCAATTTGTGGTCACCACGAAGTATCCCTTCGATCGCCATCGTGTCATCAACTAAAAACCAGACCCCCCATACATAACTTTCTTCTCCCATCCCCCAGACTATGACGTCATCGACATTTTTGCTCAAGTTTGAACCGGATTTTGTTCAGCGTTGTTTCGTCAAAGAAAAATCCGGCTTGTAGTTGAACAACTTTAAAAAAAAGTCAAAGTTGGAACAAAAAGTTTGTCGTGTGTGTATGTTTGTGTGAGGATGTCCAACAGCAGGGTTTCATGTGACAGACGACATGGGCTATTGTTTCTGAGTGGTTCACCCCGTGTAGTCTTGCACCCCACGGGGGTTAAAATTCCCACACAATGCCAAACGAATGCTAATTGGCTGTCGAGATGAAATAAGAAAAAAACAAAAGGAGGTTGTAGGAGGAGGCTAGTTGTTTGTGATGAATGGCGACTCACTTCCAGACACGACTCGAAGCCTCGTTTTCGCCCAGGTAGCCTCGCTGGTGATAGATGAACGAGCCAGTTGATGGAGGCGTGATGGACGACGCTCACCCACTAGACACAATATGGCTCCCCCTTGAGCGAGATACAACCAAATTCCTTAACTTTTACTTGTTTTCTTCTTGTTGTTTAATGTTTGAGGAATGTCGATGTTATCCGCAAAAAATGACGTCGTAGTGGTTGACGTTTTTGAAAAGTCCATTAATTTTGAGTTAAAAGTTTTGTTGAAATTTAAACTTTAGTTTGTTTGACGCAAAACGTCTTTTCAAATACAAACAAAATCCGGGTCAAATTTGAAACAAAAGTCAAATTTATTTTCAACAAATTTTGAAAACTAAAATAGTTATTTTGGTTTATAACAGATATCTTATGTCAAAATAAATGTTGGTCATATTTGTACACCTTTCGTGTAACTATAAAAAAATTATTTTTCCGTACTTTTTCGTTCATCAACAGGCACCACTTGTGGCGCTAGTGGCCATGACTAGTGGTTTCAGTTTAGGTTAGATAAAACAACCAAAAAGCATTAATTTGATGATAAATTATTAAGTGTTGTACTAATCTAAACTGGTAACTTATACTCGTAGACGCTGGTTTAGGTTAGCTAAAAATAACCACCACTAGCGCCACAAGCGGTGCCTCTCAGCAAAAACTCTATTTTCAATTTATAATCTCATGAAAAGTTCCTGATAAATATTTTTTCGACTTTTCGAAATTTTAATTTTAAAATATCTAGGTTTTTTGTTTGTTTTTATAAGCAATTCAAATTTGACCCGGATTTTATTGACGTCAGGTAACATAATTTTCCTGTGTCAGACAAAAGTTTTTTGAATTTTCAATATTTAATATAAAAAAAAACTACAAATATTTAATGTTCAAACTTGTAACTCGCTCTTTATTTGTTATCAAAACTAATCCAGTTTTTATTATTAATATAAAAAAAAACATGTTATTTTAAATAAAATAAGTTTAAAAAAAAATAAATCACCAACCAATTTGTACATTTCCCAAAAAAATGACATTTTGTATTTTCACGCCAAATAAATAAATAAATAAATAAATAAATAAATAAATTGTTTACATTGAAAAATAAATAAACAAACTCAACGGGTGGTTTTAATAGGTAACTCCAACAAAAAAGCTTTCAAACATTAAAAAAAAAACCCAACAACAACAACTTAAGACTGGTTGTCGGTGAATGAATGACATTGTAATGAGCGCCTGTTGACATCACTTCGAGTCATAGTAATGAATGCTGAGACCGTGTCGTGGGTTCGACCCCCTTTGGTGTCCGTCGTCTCGCTCTGGCGACTAGACTGATCGTTACGGATTGTCACAGACAGTGGGGTGTCCTTACTACCAACAACTAAACTCCGACTATCTTTAAATCACGACTTTTTGTTTTACTTGCTGTGTCCAAATTTTTTAAGTTCTATATTTTGGTTTGTTGAGATTTAGAGTTTATTTTTTAAAGTGGGGGTTAAAATGTGAAGGTGCTAATTGGTGGCTAATAAACGTGTTGTGACAAACTTATTATTTTAAATTTAAATTTACTTGAAAGTGTAGGTACTCGCTTACAGCAAGTTTTCAAGCGATTTAACGGAACTGGTGGAGATCTCAATGTAAATACCGGTAGCTTGTTTTGAAGAAACTCATCGAAAACGTGCTGTGCTTAGTCAGTACAGCACGTTTTCAAGCAATGGAGAAACCGAGTTGAGATGGAGGAATACTACCACCCTCTCCCCCCCTTGATGACACTGTCCAGTCGCCAAAGGTTTCATGCCCCCGGAAAATCATTTCGGGAGTGTCATCTAATTGCCTACCAAGTTTTAGCTTCCCAAGCCTTCTGGTTTTCGCGTAATTTTTACGGTGATGAAGGATCTCACTTGACTTTTATATACAGGATGAGTATTAAGTACAGTTTCATGGAAATGTGATGAAAACTATTATAATGACGATGTTGAGTTTTAGATATAGTAGCATTTAGATAGGACTCTTTACAATGGTGATATTTCCATTGAGCTCGCCTTGTTAAAAATCAAAAATTGCATTGTTACATTAGAAACTATGAGTCGTAGCTACCAAGTCATGCTTAAGAAATTGTAGCCAAGAGTTCATTTAGTCAGAATCCAAGATTGTTTTATTTATTTCCAACAATACGACCGAAATTGAATTTGAATTTTCCAAAGCACTGTTAAATCCTAAACATCCATTACATTTTATTTTTCTTTCCAAGACAAAAAATGAAACTGCACGCACAACACAAAGCAACAAATTGGTGCTTCCTCTCAATCTTACTACAGCAGCTTTTAGAAGGTACCCTTTTAATACCTATGCAGAATGGAACTCCTTGCCAACTCCCTTACGTATGCTTCCCTTCAAATGTATAAACATCAAATGTAATGTCACCTGTATTCATTTTAAAAATTCACTTAAAAAACATATTTTATTCAGTTAACTTGCTTTATAGTTTTAAGTCATTTTTCACATCATTTGTTGTTTTATATGTTATGTACTTGTACGTTTTCATTATCATTATTTGTATTCATATTTAATTCATTTTTTTGTTCCTATGGGACGCAGCTATTATAAATAAAAAATAATTTTAAATCTAGTTGAATTTCCGCCAATTATGACGGAAAGAAAACATATTTCATTGTTATAATTTTACTTAGTTATTTCAGTTCTTGTGTTTATTTTTAATCAACACAAGAATAACAAGTAAAAATATATGTAAATAACAAGAATGATATATGTTATGATGGAGTAAAAATGTTCTAAAAAATGATTTTTTATCAAAAACTGTTACAAAAGTATTCAAATCGCAAAACCGGCTACTACAAACCAAAATCACTTTGAAATTTGAAAAAAACAAAAAAACAAAAAACAAAAACAGTATTATTTCAACATTGTGCGTACAACACTATCTCGGTCTATGCACTTCAAATTAAAAGAAAAAAAAGTAATTATATAAATAAAATAAAAATGCCATACCACAAGGTACAAGATATGGTAACGAAAAGCGAGCGAGTCTAATTGAAACCTCCTTTACTTGCCAAACGCTATCTCTATTTTTTATCTTAATTTTCATTTCCTTCAACTTCTCTATCTCTTTCTTTCTCTCTCTCTCTCTCTCTCTTTTTATATTTTTAAATTCGTCCTTTTTCGTACTACAAGTTGAGGGCGTACGATAGGCTATCGTTTTCCCTTGTGCTCGGCGTCAATATTCATCTCGGTGAAGATCGCATAATGAGTAGTGCGGAAAAATCCTCACGCAAACATCCTGTCGACTGCAATGAGTTCCGCGCCAACGAATCGCAATTAATTTTACTTTCCTTCACAGTCCCTTTTATCTACTCTTACTACTTACAACTATGGAACGAGGGGAAAAAAACGCAAAAAAAAAATTTTACTTTTTATTTTTTTAAAAAAATCAAAAGAGAAAACCCGAAGAAAACAGACCATCTTAGATATACATACTATTGCCATTTCTTTGAAAATATGTCAACTGTATAGTCGTTTGTCACGAAAAAAATCGAACAACACCAAGAGTCGTTTCTTTTAACTAAATTTTCCTTTCAGTGGTCACTTTGAATGCTATTTGTTATACAGAGTGAGGATTTTCAGAATTCGACTAACCAATATGATTTTTTATTAAATTTAATGAAGACGTAGATTTAGTGAAATCCGGTTATTATGATCATTCATCACTTTACGATGAGTGTTATTTGATTGCAATAACCTGTTGATAACTTTAAACAATGGATGAAACACATTGAACAGTGTTTTGGGACCGACTCAATATAGGCGATTGATAACATTATCCGTGATTATAATAACCACATTCCACTGTATAACGTTTTCAAGCCATGCAATGTTTTGTGTCCTAGATCATCACAAAAACATGTTTCGAGGTTTTCATAATATTCATCTGCAATTGTCATCTTAGATGTACAATAGTGTCACATTTATGAACATATAACGTAACAAAAAATATAAAATACCAGATGTGTCATCTACTATAATGATTCGCCAATGCGAGTCTGTCTACCTATAACTCATTGGCTTAGCACCAACCAACAGCATTCAACCGCGCAAAATTTCAAAGTTAACATTTATCCATTGGATCCAGATTAACAATTCAAATAATTCTAGAACCCATAATTGATAATGGGATTTTAGCTTAGTGGATACATAAATAACGTAACAAGTGAAGATGTGAGAGAATAAAAACCACGAAACATGTTTTGTTACATACAACGTCAAATGTTGTAACGTATGGGTTGAAAATGATATATGTTAAATGACATATCTTAAATGACATTGTTATGTGTGTCAAAAAAAGTCCCAAAAGATAATCCAACGACCTGAAATTATGTTGAAAACCTCAAAACATGTTTTGTTATATACAATGTGAAAAATCATTTATCTTTGTGTACAACAATGTGTGGTGACTTGAAATAGCTTAAAATGTAGGTACATTGTCAGCAAACACTTTTCGAGGAAAAACGAACTTTTCGTGTAACAAAACCTCAGAATTGACTGAAAATTGATCCTTCCAAATTTGATAAAACAAAATGTTCCATCACTATGTTCAAAATTTCAGCTTTGTAGGTCATTGAGGACCTAGCAAACGAAAAGAGCTCAATGTTGAACCATTTCAACCTCAGAGTATACGTTAAATTAAAATCGGATTCTAAGATGAAATTCACGTCGTTCGTTTCTTCATTAGTCGAACAAAATCAACGTTACGATCGTGTTAAATAACTAATTTATTTGTACAGTAAAATCCGGTTACTATGATCAATTTAAGAGCATTTTAATAACAATAACCGGCTGATAACATTAAACAGTGGCTAAAAAAAACAGTAAAATGTGTTTTGGGACCACCGATGATGATGATGACAATAGCCGATTGATGACAATATCCATGATTATAATAACCGGATTCCACTGTATAAATACACTTCCCACCATTCTTCAACACCGCGCTCAATCGTTCAGCACAACGACATCGTCATCGTTGGTCAAAGTGAATGTTACGTTACAAAGGGACCTGTGTTAGCGTCGTGTTGTAACAAGAGCAATAACACGACGCGTCACTTGGCACAAACGGGGAACAATACCAAACTCGCAAAACGTATTCAAAACGTATACTATAAAGAGAGAGACGTGTATATATGCTCGCCTTTTATATTCCCGCCCATCTGCATCGACGAGACGAACAACACAAAGGGGACCCAACGAGATGACCTAAACTTGTGCCCTTGTAAATCACACTGAGGGGGTGAAAATCGATTCGATGGTGGGTGAAAATGACAAGGAGAAAGAGGTCATCGTCGTCATATTTAGACAAGCGTGTGTATTTATTTATGCAGATCGAGAGAACGGCGCGAATTTTCTGCGAGAGAAACGAAAAATATATATATATAAAAGGGAAGGAAGCCAATACAAAATCTGCGAAATGAATGTATCGATCCACTCTTTATCGTGTTGCGTTTGAATTAAACCAGAGTTAATACGGCGGAGATTAAATAGACGAGAAGAGAAAAGGGGGGGGGGGATTTAGGAGGGACACGACACCTCACGCTAAAACGGGGGAAGAGGGATGAAAGTATAAAAGCAGAGGGTGTAAGGAAGAAGGGGGGTGGGGGGTAAATAAAATCCAAAACGACAGCATTTCGCGTCGTGCCTATTAAATCGCAACGGGATCCGTTTTGTCCAAATCCGAAGAATGAATGAACGAGTGAGTGAGTGTGTATGTCCCCGGAGCTATTTCGACCAGTCACGTGACACCAGGATTATGATACCACCACCACTAGGATGTAGCCTCTCGTGTCCCGATGTCACAAAAGGGGGATGATAGTGGTTCATTTGCAGGCAGTAGCGTGTGTAATCGCAATAAAACGCGTAATAACCTTCTCGTTTTGCATCTCGAATTTAAAACTACTACTACAACACAAGAGTTCCCCCCGTAAGCTCTTCTAACAAGATCTAATCCTAGCTGTAGCCACTCCTCCTCTGAAAGTGGAATAAACACTGTATAAATAAACTCATAAACGCCCTATCTATTCTGTGCATCACGCGAAAAAGTTTACCATCAGCGAAAATGAGAAGCAACGATTGAAACTTTGAAAACAGAACTACAGTATCGTTGATAACAACGATGAAGTAATTCACGAGAAATAAAATACACGAAACTTGAAAACCGATCGTTTATAACATAGTTTATATACACTTAACTTTTTAATTTTTTGAACAAAATTTGAGACATTTTTAGCTTATAACGAGGATCGGAGAATTTCCAAATTTTGCTTATCGTAGTAAAATCGCATATACGGAACTTACATCGATCAGATTCTGTGTATTCAAACCTCATGAAACTGATTCAACCATAAAATCTTACAACTTTCTAAACTAGTGTTTTCCAAATGGAGTTCCGCGGAACCCTTACCTAAACTGCTATGCCTTCAATTTAAAGATACTTGTCCTTGAATTAAGACAACTTTTGCCTGTTAAGAGCATTTATGTTTAAAAGATTTGAAAAAATACCGTTATGTTGTACAAAATATGTTAATTAGGGAAACGCTGTTCCAAACAAAATGTCGCATTTCCAATCCATATGCGTATCAAACGAAAATCTATCATCAGTTAAAATAAAAAGCAACAACTGAAACCTTGGACTACAATATTGATAACAACGATAATGTAGTTTACAAAAATAAAATAAAAATAAAAACCCATCGTTTAAAAATTCACGTGCTACAGTCATGGGACACCTTCTCGTTTCCAACTGAACAACAAACCATCCACGTGACGCACTGTCCCGTTAAATGTTTCAAACATCAAAAACAAAAGCCCCACATTTCATACGATTGTTTCACACGTCACTTCCCCCCCAGCACAAACATCTATATCTCCAATATAAAAATCTAAAAACCCTTTCGTCACCAGCCCCCCCCCCCATCCTCCCAATCATGTTTGACGTGCTTATCACGATTTCAAATTGTTTTCCCCAAACTTCTTTGTTATATCGACGCTCATCAAAAATTCACACACAAAACTGCATCATCCATACTTTTCGCCTACTACGACTACCCCTACCGTATAGCACATTTTAACCCCTTCGTTCGATTTGCATAAATAATCTCATCGAAATAGTGGCAACCCGAATCCATCACCTCGGGCGATATAATGTCGAGCTGTGTTTATGCCCACGAAAAAGTTATTAACTTTCCTCTCAATTTTTTCTCTTTTTTCCACCGTGTCCCTCTTCGCTTTCAGGATTACTTTGTACACTATACTACAGCGATAGTAGTAGTAGTAGGAAGTTGACATGTCGCCTTTTCTCTGGGGATCGAGTCAATGTTAAGTCTCTCCCTCTATATTTGTTCATTAAAAATAAATCGCCACGTTTCGCGACCCAGAAAAACGGGACCCAACTCGCCAAACACAACCACTCAAATTCTATATCCCTCTCCCTCGTACAATTCTCTCTCTCTCTCTCGTTCTTCTGTCTCTCTCTCTCTCTTTTCAAAATGTAGGAACTTGTGAAGAGCAAACACACCCTCAAATTCAACACACACCCCCACATACATACACCCAATCCCAGTCCATTGCATAATAGCAATCAATACTCGCTCTCGGGCCCTGCTTCAATTATTAATACATTCCAGACACGTTGGCAGAGGCCACCGGCTGTTGAAATAAGAAAAAAAAAGATATCCCTCCCTCCTCTTCTGACCCGATGGTCCATTGTCCTCGGGTCGAGACCCGGACACGGAAAGTGAAATACATGATATAAAAAAAAATGTAGGGTATAAAAAACCGACCTTTGGGAACACGATGAAAGAAATAAAAACCGTCAGGGGCAGAAAAGCAAAATGGAAGAAACGCAAAAAGTAACAGAGTGACTATATAAACGAAAAGTCCACAAGGAGTATGATATAAAAAAAAACATGACATATAAAAAGTTTCGTACAAAAAAAATCGAACTGTAAAAAAAGACAAAAACAAATGATTGAACTTATAATTCATCTAATTTTTTTTTTTTGGTATTTACTAAATAATCAAATCTATGTCGTTTTCATTTTGCACTTATTACAGGTAGGCCTCGATTTAAGCGAGGGTAACGTTCTACTTCAGTAACTCATATAAATCGTTTGTATCCAAATTCTCATTAACTTAAAATAAAACAAAAAACTACATTAACAAAATTCTAACTAGATAACTTGCGTACCACAGTGTACATCAACACGTGGCGTATACATCAATACGTGCGTACCATACACCAACACGTGGCGTATACGCAAACACGCCTTTGTAACGGAAAAAAATTGTAGAAATGTTAAATGTTATGCACCATCGTACAAAATCGCATAATACGAGTAAAATTTTCATATAACGAACACATTTTGACGAATTGTCAAATTTCCTTCCGCATAATAGCGAAACATATATACCAGATTCACATAAAACGAGGGCTTTCTGTATGTAATTTCATATACTGCAAAGCAAAAAATTATCACACACATTTCCAAATCATCCTCAATTTTTATTGAATAAAAAGTACCGATTATATGCAATATAAAAAATAAAAAATTAAAAAAATGACCCCCCCCCCTTCACGCTAAACACGAGATATCATTTTTACGCAAATATCTAGAAAAAGTTTAAAGCAGGGTTTTAAATACTTCAAATCCAGGCTTATCTACCCGGTACATAAAACTTGCCTTAACATTTATTCCCTTTTAACACAATATCCACTTTTTCTGCTCGAATCCCAAACAAAACCCCCTCTATATCCACCTTACACATTGGCGTCAAATTGAATCCCAGCTGGGATGTCGTTCTTTGATTGGCGCGAACAATGCCTTGATTACCAACTCATATCCGAGTTATACACGTTGCACAACAAGATATTGCGAGGTAAAAGGACCGAGGTAGGGGGGGTGGTGGGAATGGAAACATGTCGCGCAACAGTTAATAGGGACAATGAAACAATCCATTTCGAAAAGCTAACTCGATCAACTGACCCCTCGGAGGGATCCCTACGACCACCCACAAACGCACCAATCGAGTTGCTTCGACGCTAGACAAAGGAGCTTCTTCCTACACGACGACATTTTCACTCGCCACCTAATTCGACACAAACGCCAAATTTTTGTCACTCTGGATAGTCCTGTTCGTTCCTTTTATTTGTCACCCCCCATCCCCTCCCCCGTGATTCAGCAAAGAGAAACGTAAAAACAATATCTCTGGAGTACATCTTATAACACTCCCACCCTCCAAAAACATATAGACACAAGAACAACATATAAGTGAACATAACGAATTGTAATGACCTGTGTATATATACTATATACACTTATACAGGATGAACAATATGCCGCGCACCACAATAACGTTCGTGAATCATCCAACAGCTTGTTTTCGTATTATGTAACCGCATGGTTCGGGACGCTGCAACGTATATTGTTCGTTTACAGTTTGATTGATTAACAGTTTTCGATTTATGCGATTTCAGTATATGTAATTTCGCTATCAATCTGTGATGATGTAAATCAATTAACGAGCGTTAGTTCGATTAACGAAGAAATGACGATGCAAAGTGATTAACGAAAGAATGTTGCGAAACAACACGAGTCTAAACAATAAATCAATGTTGCGAATGTTACGAAACAACGTGAGTATAAACACGGAATTTACTTCTACACTCGAGATGGTTACCATACCAACCACGGAGTAATATAAACTAGTTCACATAACTAAAAAAACAAACTTATACTAACTTTGCATTTCAAGAGAAGAAAAGTTCGGGACATTAAGATAGCATAGGCTTTCCTGCACGGAGAGCCAAAACACCGCCATTGATGCGCTTCACTGCGATACTTTATTCATCACGCTAGAGCTGCATTACGCTAACAATAATAAGTTTTGCCACTCACGCCTAAAATACGATACGAAATGGTTTTCCGCACTCATTTTTACGCAAATTTTTATTTATAGAAATTTTTATTTATCTATTTTCACGATTCTTACTTGGATCAAATGATACAAATTGCCTAACTTAAGCTTTATAAAATAATAACAAAATCAATATCAAGATTTAATGAGACATAAATTATATGAAAAATAATGAGTTGCTTTTACGCGAATACACGATTATTTTTGGTCGTTTCATTAATAACATATCATCTTAAATGTATGAATTCCGCGATTTTCATTTGCTTATTACTATAGCGTAATGCAGCGTTCTTTAGCATAATGCATAAAATATCGCAGTGAAGCACATCAATGGCGGTGTTTTGACTCTCAATGCAGGATAGCCTAATGTAATTCCCCAAACTGTTTTCTCTTGAAATACAAAGTTATTATACCGACAGATTTTATTTTCTATTTACTATTCGCATTTTACTCAGAACGTTCAAATTTGAACACCGAATTTTCTTTGGCACCAGCTACTAACATGTCAAACAAAAATCCGGTTCGAATTTTCAACACCATTTATCACCAACAACTTTCACGCAAAGATTAGCAATTGTCCAATTATCCAAACATGACGTCACTGAAAAAGAAAAACCCAATATACCGTCAATGTCATTTATGATTTGCTTTTGCGTTGCGGTTTTCGACGATTCCGCCGTTTTCCATCATTTTTTGTTTCTCCACTACTTTTAACGTTGTTTCCATCGCTTAGAACCATCGGGGCTTAAAAACTTAAGCTCGACGTAAATCCTCTCATGGATTTCGCGATACCCAATTCATCACAGTTTGCGGTGCTATATCTCGAAGACGAATCTCGAAACAACACTACCAACTATCACTAACAGTACTACTATTACTACTATTCGCAATGATGGAGGATTCCTCCACCATAAAACTCTCTCTCTCTCACTCACATAGACCAACGCAGAGTTACCATCAACGTTTGAAAGATGGCGTATGGTGCTTCCGTTAGGCTTAGCCACCCCCATGATAAAAGCGCGAATGCGGTGAAATAAAGCCCCCGCCTCTCAATTACGGCCTTCATCCGGAATTGCGAAGAGAAAGACGACGAACGAACGAACGACGACGACGAGCAAAAGCAGAAAACATCCACCACCAATAATCGATAAAAGGGACGCATGCGTACTACTACTACCAGTACTAGTAGTAACTTAAATACTACTAGTGGTAAAACAGTAGTAGTAGCAGTTTTCTGTTGCTATCCGCTTCTGGTGCTAATGAGGCAATGCTTGGCGCAACGCCTTATTTGGTCCGAAATGCGAAAATGTCCAAGAACTGGGCGTGGCAGAATTAAGCCTTGGCTCCCCTATTATACTATTCATTCCTCTATCTCTCTCGCTCTTTTGTGACCGCAAAGCAACTGGTTAGAGAAATGTTCTTTTGCACAAAAGCTATATAAACCAAAGAGGAGTTGTGACCACAAGACCAAAAGCTTCTGGAACTCAACCTTTTGGCCGTCGCGATCTCCCCTATTCCTATATAAGATATGGAAGAAAACTTTCATGTAAAACGCCCCCTTTTATCTGTCGTCAAAAGACGAGGGAAAAAATTTGACCGTTATAACGACTGAACCGCAAAACCTAGTCAGAAAATTCCAGAAAATTCTTTTACAAAACAAACAATATCCCGTTTTGCTAAATACGTAGTCGTAATGCAACTTCGTTTGCAAGAAAATTGAAACAATATGGCGTTCGTCTATGAAATTTTCAAAGAGACACTTTTGCAAATAAATCAGCTCATTTTGTGACAATACTGTAATCTTTTTTTAGAATAAAAGAAGCAAAAGTTTTCATTTGTTTTTACATTTACATTTGATTTGAATATTTGCACTATATAGAGGGTCGACTATACAAAAAACATTTGCTTCTTAAGCATGCTCTTAATAGACTGTCACATACGGATATACTGTATGTACATACAATACAAGATACATAATACAAAGAATCCATTTTTGATTTCTGCACGTTTCGATTTATATATTTTTTATATTCGATTTTTTTTTTACATTGAACTTATGCGGTTTTTGTTTTATGCGGTTTCATTTTTGTACAGTTTTTGGTACATTGGAAAGTATGTTCTCATAAACGACTTTAGATGATAGTATACGTTCAATTTCCAGCTCGCTCATTTACAAACTCACAACTCACTCACAAACTCACTCACAAACTCACTCACTTACAAATGAAAAAGAATATAATGAAGAACCTGGTGTGAAAAGGTGCTAGGTGACTTTTTATTGTCAAAAATGACATACAAGCATTTTCGAATGTGTTTGTTGCAATTCTACTTTTCTGAAGATTCTGATTTTGAGCAAAATAACGATACGTGCAAATATATTTCTGCAAGAAGTGTGAAGTAGCTCATAGAGAACAGATCTTTGAACAAATTTTCCTCAAAATTGTAAAAAATATTACTTAACACCCCTTTTATACACCAAGCATATAGACCCACACTAATTACACACTTTTTCTTTATACAAAAGAAAACGCACTTATTCACCAATTTAATCTACCACAAAATGGTCACGAACACGATCTTCCCCCCAAAACCTGAAGGTAAATATTATTTGCACTATGGGTGAAGGAAAACCATCGATCCGACAACGTCGTCTTCGGACACTAAGACGGCCGCTGATTGGATGATAGCCGTGGAAAAATGACCACTCGCCATTGGTCTTCCGACCTTCCGCCTATACCATCCGCAAAACTCGCGTCACAAATCTTTCTCATTTCCAACCACAGCCCCCTTTTATCCGCCATAACCCCCTATATACGTTTCTGCTTACAGCTTCATTTGCCAAACACGATTAACATGTAAGCTTCTCAGCTTTTTGCTATATTAAAGTTACTAAATAAAATCGATAATAGTGCAATTTTAATCCTTAATATCAATAAAAAAAGAAGTTAAAAGTTAGTTAGTTTTAAATGGTTATTTTTGGTGTACAGTGTATAAACCACATAATTTTTATATATAAACTAAGTCACCCGTGCTATAGCACGGGCAGTAGTTGTTAATTTTTTTGCAAAAACTCTTCGTAATCCTCAACAATGCTGTAGCACGTCACTTTTTAAACAATGAGTTTTCGTTTTAGTTTCGTGAATTTCACCCTATATTATTTTGAACAATGCTGTATCACGTGAATTTTCAATAAGGTTTTTATTTTCGTATATATTTGATTTTCGTAAACTACGTTATCATTGCTACAATATTTCAAAAACTTTTCCAAGATCTTTATTGTTCATTTCACCCAATTTTTATAAATAGGTCTACTGTTTTAATCGAAATTATACATTGGAACTGTATATATGTTACTTTTATTGAAAAGCAACCCTAAACTTGGCTTCTCTGCATATCATTCGTGTTCTGCCAGAAATGGATAGATTTTACTTCCAACATGATTATACTTCTTTTAAATAAAAAATAATTCATTATAAAAAGCAAGTGTCTGTCCGTCCGTGAGAAAATATTTTTATGACAATGATTAAAAACACACTTTGCACCCAAGAAAAACCACGACAACGCGAGTGTAAAAAAAAAACAATCAAACAATTTCTTCACGCGCTACAGCACAAGTTACATACTTGTATAGAAATAATTTAGTGAGAAACAAATAAATAACTTTTAAAAAATAATTTATAAACGCTTCATAGCTACAATTCACACACGCAACTAAAAAGCAACCCACAAATCGACTTCACTACAATACACTACAACACTGCAGAGAAAGCATCTAAATTATTCGTCAACAGAGTCCTCTATCTTAATATAGGGCGTCTCCACCATGAAACTCCAACATTTCGTGTTTGTTTAAGCTGAAAATGTTGGAATCTCGTGGTGGACACCCTGTATCTTGTAAATACGCTAAATTCTCTTAAACAAAAACTCGCAACTTACTACTATAATTATATACTGTATATATACAGGTATGTAGTTACATTCATTTCTATTCGCTAAAACACAATTCACCCCCCCCTCAGCTCTTCCCCCCTCACAGAAATTAACAGCAGCAAAAAAAAGAGGACCAAACAACAAGTAAAAGTGGCTTTCTTTATGTATTACTGTCAATCCCTAATGACTAAAGGTTTTTCTGACGATTGGAGGAGGAAAAGGTTCAGGCTATAAACGGTGGCACACAAGATAAGCGCCTCGTGCCCATTTAGATCCAATCACACACCCTGTTAGAAATTTCATGCCACGTCCAAACTCGAGTAGCTGTCATAAAGT
>JAQIWH010000943.1:0-37762 GCA_034695005.1 Cryptops parisi | reverse complement strand
TGCTCCCCCCTCCCTCCTCCTCGATGCTGCCAATCTTTTTTAATAGCCGCGCCAACTTAAGCGGATTGCGTCGCTATTCGTTTTGTTCGTAGCTCTCCCGCCATGTGACGCATTGAGCGCAACGTCCGAGCTGCACGCGTTGCTATTGGTCAGCGTCATTGGCGCGTGCAGCTCTCACACCATTCATCTTTGTTATGTCGGCAACTCGAGAGCGGACCCGCTCTTAATCTGATTTTCTACGGAGTTAGATTTAATTTGCTCGTGCATAATAGACGCGCGTTTCATCAGAGACGATAGAAACGCATTTTTCTCTCTCACTTTTCTCTTATCTCTCACTCTCTCTCCCTTGCCTCTTGGTGAAGCCCGTTTCCAAGGAAAAATAAATATATATATATATAAAATATATTTAGGGAGAAAGAGAAGAGACCTTAAAAGGGCCTCCCAAGAAACTCGATTGCGATTATGGGTGCGTATTTATTCTAAATCTGTTAAGTGTCGTTTCGAGGTCACGAACCAAAGTATCAGCCTGAAAATAAAGAAAAAATTGCAGTTTTTGTGTTAGATTTTTTTCTAGAGAGTGATTCTTTTTTTTTTAAAGTGTTCTTATATTGATAAGATAATAGAATTTGATCTTGATGATAGTGTTTATATACAGGGTGATTCAGAATAACTATTCCAAATTTCCAGAGGTGATAGAGGGCATGTAATGAAACATCTTTTAACAATAATCAAGTCTTATTTTTGCAAAATATGATAAATTAGTTATCATAATATTTCCAGTATATTCGAAACAAACGTGGCCTCACTTTGGATTGAGAATACTACAAATTAATTCCCTAAAAATGCATAAGTAAATATAGTGACGTTGTTGGTGATTCAAATCAGTATGAGCTAATAAGTGTAATAACCCAGTGGCATCATTAGGGTGTTTGTGGATGACACCATCAGAGTGGGTGATAACGTTATCATAAAAACTATCCTTATGATGTAGTTATAATCGCAAAAATAGTTTTCGAAAGCCAGTTTTTATGTACTGTATCAATACACATAGAAGGCTAAAATTCTGTGCTGTAAAATTCTGTTTATGGTATATTCGTAGTAGCATTTGAAGTGTAGCTAGGTGTAATGTTGGCAAGCTTTCAAAAGCTGTAGCAATGCGTTGTGCTCGACAGCAAAGCACTACAAAGCTGTAGCTATTCGCTGCGTTATGCAGGAAAGCTAAAGTTTTTACATTATCAACCAAATTAACTTCATGGTGAAGGGGTGATCAAATCAATACTAGCAGTATTGATACTCTAATTCCCCACTAACTTCTTTAATGACATTCTACCCGAAATATTTGTTGTCACCAAAGGTATGTTACACGTGTCGAATCTTCGAATAAGCGAAGATTCGTTGATAACGAATCAACGTTAATGCGTTGATATACATATCAACGCATTAACGTTTTATTCGAATAACGTTTTTATAGACGCTGATCAAAGATTGTCACAATGAATTATCATCACACTGGGTGACACCAACCCTAGTGAGACCACTGTAAAAGTTATAAAATAACAATGATTAACAATGCTTATAAAATAACTAATGATAACTAACACGTCACAAATTAATGGGAATTATACCAACACCTTGTATATGTTATGCAGAGCCACTATGTTACTTCACGAACCTGACACATTTTATGTACATACAACCCGACAAAATTTATATGTAAACCTCCATTTATACAGGTTACGTTACAAATTTGTTGTATACGACAAAAACCTCCCCAAAAAGTCGTCGTAAAAATTAGATAAAATTTCGCTATTATACGATTTTGTGAGTGGTGCACGTGTGACTGAACGCTGGTTCAACAAAAGCAAAATGACAGTTACAAAATAATATTATGTGAAGTACAAAACAAAGGCATATTGGAAATGCTTTTTAAGAATATATTTCAATGTATGCGAATTTAGATTAATGTGATTCTTTGAGTAACGTGATTCAATCTATGCGAGTTTTGAGAAATTCCATTTTAGAGTTCTGCAAATGCGAATTTCGATTTACGCGAATTTTGAGAGATTCCATTTTCGAGTTTTCTGCAATTTTCCGTTTCGATTTATGAGAATTTTGTTATATCGGACTTACGCGGTTTTCGAGTAGTACAACGATAGAAAAATCATTGCACTATGCAGTTTCGATTTAAATGCGGGTCTCATTTTATGCAATTTTTGGTACATTGAACTATACAGTATATTGTCATAAACACCTGTAGATAGTGATACGTTCAAACCCCAGCTCACTCACTCACAAACTCACAAGTGAAGTTAATATAAAGCGAATAAAAACTTTAATATTATGTATACACTTCACAATTATCTGAATTCGTTGAATTGTCTAAAGACTTTGTGGGCACCCTGCGTTTCCTCTTTTTAATTAAATCGACACAGGGTTAATAAAATAAAGAAACGATACTTTTTTTATCAAAATATACTATAGTTTCGACGTGTTATTTAGTGTGCACATACACCACACAACTACTTTAACCCATTAACCACATCATAATTCCACCAGCACAGCAACAATTACTTTTTCGACGTAACCAATTAATACAAGTCTCGCTTGTCGATGTTTAATGGTTCAATTCGTCGTTCTCTGTTCGTCAGCCTTTCTACGACGTTTCTTTATTGGTAATAGCAACACGAAAACAAAATCATTATTATTACTACCATTACTACGAGAGAGCTTCGTGGCTGGTCGTGGATAATCACATAAGCACTCTTAAATTTCCTTATTAACTTTGCTCGAAACTTTATGATTCGACCGCAAGCGCTGTTTCGAGACAAAACGACGGGTTGCGAGCGATAAATCGTTAAGGAGATGATGACGTCAATGCGATTTTGCTGCCTTTTCGACTACATTAGCGTCGACGATATTATGGGCAATACTCGACGACATTTCTCTCAAAATGAGGAAAAGGGAGAAAATGAGAAGAGAGAGAGAGAGAGAGAGAAAAAAAATTTTCTTTCCCTTTCTTCGTCTTTACGCTTTTATACAAGGGCAAATTTACGCAACGACTTCATTATTCTTATGTAAATAATGTCCCGGGATGCCTGTAAAACGAATTAGGCAAACATTGATTAAATTACTCGGTTCGTTTCATGGCTTTTTCGGGTACCGCAAAGTTTGGAGAATTTGGAGGAATGAATCGATTAAGTACTTTTTTTTTCCAGTTTCGATAAGGAAATGTACGATAAAATAACAGATTAAAAATTTTTTATATACGCGTATATAAAAAAATTTATATAAAAAAATCAAAACGCAAAATGAGTTTTTTTTTTGGTTCGGTATGACTTTCAAGAGTAAAAGTTTGTATTTAATTTTTCTATATTATGCGATGGACTTTGATTTATGCTTGATGAATCTACAGGGTACATAAGTAAATTTGGTACTTGTGTATTAACCGACAGCCACCGGTACGAGAACGTGAACAAAAATGAAATTAACGCGCATAAATTGCATGTCGGTATCGAATCACTCAAAGCATAAATTTTAATTTGCATTAATCGAAACATGCAAAAATGATTCTTTGCATTTTCTTCTTAAATACCAGTTAGTTAGAAACAACATCATGCCACTCCCATAGCAGTCAATGACTGTGGGTTAATACACAAGTAAATTTATATAAAATAAAATGTATAAATTAATGTATTAAACACGTGTAACCTACAGGATGTCGAAAAATTATTTTATACAAAAATGTTTTTTTTTTTGTATTTTTAAAATAAATGTACACTTTGTGAAATGAAAACTGAACTTTCAGAAGTGTTCAGTCACTGGTGCACCACCGCACAAAATAGCATAATAGAGAAACTATTTCCGGCATATAACAAACACACGACAGGATTTCTCTCGCGACATCGGATATATGGAATTCGCTTAAAATAATATATATTAATTTTGTAATCAACATTTTACGAAAAACACTAACTTTATATTAAAACACTAACGTATATTATAGTGAAAAAATTATACATTTAAAAAATATATATGATAAAAACCACTTGTTCAATTTTAACCGGATTTATAGTGTGGTACAGAAAAGCTATTCACTTGCTATTTTGCTTCCAACCCAAAATCCGGTTCAAAATTTTTAACCGTTTTATTTATTAGACCACGGTGTAAACAACACGTCTAATAAATTATGGTAACAGATTGTGTAACAAAAACATTGGCAATTCTAGTTTTATTTTGATGTTATCGTACACTAAAAACACAATACAGGACTTAGAATTTCTTTTGTTGTTTTTTTGTACACGTTTTCTTATTAGTTCATTTTTTATTTTACAAAAAATCGATAGTTTATTCTGATCACTTTTATTCGCCCACACACGAAAATCACAAAAATTAACGAAAAACATTTTTTTTTTAGGTTTCTGTTCGATGGATCGATCATACAAGTGTTTAATGGTACACTTGTGAACATATGTCACCAATGTCTCATACGTAGTTGTCTGTGTAACTTTTCAAGTTTTGTAACGATCAGGGCTGCGTACTTCGACATTTGAACATTAAGTGTTTAGCGCCGCCTAAGCGTGTCACGTGACGTTAACCAACCCATAGGATTGCCGAAATCACATCACGTGCCACGTTTCAGTGGCGCTAAACAATGTTCAATATCGAAAAGTACGTTGCCCATCACTGATCTATTGCAAGTGTATAAATAGCAGTATAGACTGATTTCAGTATTTCGCTTTTTTTAGCTTCACATATTTGTTTTCTAGTACAAAATAATGATCGTTAGCTAAAACGGGTTTAGGTTACGAAATTTAATATACAGTAATTTTTATTAATGTTTATACAACGCATTACTGGTGCTCCGATGATATGAGGCTGATGATTTAGAAAATCGATTATTTTACAGTTCTAATTTGCCTTAATATAGTATGCTCAACAACCCGGAGCTATAACTTGTCACTTCAATGCAGTGCTGGATAACGTAACGGTAACGTAACAGTAACGCAAAAAAATGTGTTGTAACGTAACGAATAACGTAACGTTTTTCGAGAATCCATTACTTGTAACGTAACTTTATCATTTACGTTACGTTACTGTTACTTTACCAACCCTTATGCTATAATGAAAAATATAAATAAATAAATAATTAAATAATTAAAAAATCACCGGATTTATTATTATTAACGGAAAATTTTGAAAGGCTAGTAACGTAACGTTATATTTTCCGTTACCCAGCAATGATTCGGAGTTTCTTGATGATTACGTCATCGAAGTGAAGAGTTACAAGTCGCCTGAGTTCTGCCCATCGCAGTAAGCAATACTAATGTGCCTCGCAGCGAAAACATCGCAACACGAGTAAGAGGCTGTTCATTTTAATGTCAGTTTTTCGTGTTGTAAAAAAACAATATAATAAAATTTGTGATCATTTGTGTGACATATGGTTTGATGATAATATGGTACGAAAATGCCGAATAGTTATATTTTTTTATGACTTGTGAACTTCTAAAGCAAAATATATTTTTTATTAAAAAAATCTGGTTTATTATCATCAGCAAGTTTTGGTATAAGTTGTTTCTAAATTTTCCAAAACTGATTATCTTGTTGTTTTATTTATAACAATTATAAAAACATTTTTTGAATGGCTTAATTTTTAATTATTACTCATTTTGTACTTTTTTTAATTTTATAATGTTTTTTGTATTTTCGTAACTCGGATAACCTAAGAGTTTAGTGTACTGTGTGTTTCTGTATTAATTTTTAGTCGTGCTTAATTTTTGTCCATCGTTTCGTTGACACTTGTTGATGTCGTTAAATCATTCACCGAACTGAATGTTTGATTTTTTTCGTAAAAAGCAGGGGGCTAAAGTGATACGAGGGGGGCGGGGCAAAAAGTTCCACGACTGATCTACAAAAAACATCTACGAAACATAGTCATTATAGTATTAATAGTATACCGTTTCACTATCACATCACTTCCACACCTTCCATAGTTCTTAATTATTATTATTTTTTTTTTCGTTTGGTGTTTGATAATTTTATAGGTTTATTACGGTCTTTGTATTCACTTATTCACACGAGAAAAGAAATAAAAATGTTTGGTACTTATTTGTTGTTGCTTGTTGATGTCGATTAGGCCTACTATCAAAAGAGAGATGCTGACGTGTCGGAGGAAGAGGACGAAGAAGTTTCGCGATGGCACCTATCCACACTCGTTTTGTCTCCTAGTTGTTGTGGATGGGACGCGGAATAGTCGGGTGATGACGTCATTCTGTCCTTAGTCACTTCGCTCATCACTTTGGCGTTGTGTTCCTGCGCTTTCGCCCTCAACGTGGCGATGCTGTGCGAACGAATGTCCTCTTTGTTGGTCGACGGATTGGACGATGGACTCGTCGACGACGACGTGCTTGTCGTTGTCGTTATCGTCGTCGATTTTTCCGACACTTCCACTTCTTCGTCCTCTGTCTCCTTGAGCTGTTGAGCTGCCTCCAGCGACTTCCGGTGCATACCTGCGAAGGAAGAATCGTGGTGGATTAATATTCTGTTTTGTCAAAAGGGGGCTTAGTACTAAAGTTAGAAGAGTTTTCAGCAACGATAACAAAAATGAGATTGTTGAGGATCAACAAACCTTACGTTGTTATCTTATTCTATTAGCCTGATCTGGTTAAATAAATGAAGGGCTTGATGTAAAGGAGTGCTAATTTTACAATTTCGAGGAAAACGCGTTTAAAGGTCCGAACTTGCCTTGCTGTCTATGGGCTACTTCACACTTCTTGCACTAATATCTTTGCACACGTTGTTGTTTGGCTAAAAATGATGCGTTAGGAAGATTGAATTTCACCTGACATATTAGAAAATGCGTCTAAATCCTTTTTTAAATGTTACTTAACATCCGTTTATACCAGGACCAGGCCCTTCAAACGTTCGCTTTCAGGTGGTGAGTAGAATACAAAATGGGTTTAGTCAGAAGTTCAGAGTTTTAAATGGACGATCGTTGTATAATGAACTGTTTATACAATTGTATATAGAGTGCATACGTGTATATAGTGTGAGAGAGAAAAATATTTTGTTGTGTGTTTATTTCTTGAAACAAAATATTATTTACGGATGTATTAACTCTTTGTTAAAGAGCCGTGGTTTAAATTTAAAACAATGAGATGATGTTTATACATTGCTTTGTTGAGAGAGGAGATTATTATCCATTCAGCCTTTGATGAAGGAGGGAGAAGAAAAACCGTTACCAGTCTGATGTACAATGATAATGTTATTTACCTGATGTTCTAAATGTATCATTTGAATTCATAGTTCACTTTACTACTTTCAAAAAATCAACCCTACTTGCGTATTCAATTCCATTGTCAAAAGTCCAAATGACGTTTTCCTAAATGAAAGGCAAAAGTGGTCTCCCTAACGATCATTTGAATCACAAATTAATTGCAAATATTGACCCATCTATCATGTTAGTGATCACTAGATTGATCAATATTATTAATAAATCCCAACAAGACCCGTCTCAGTGGAAGACTGCTTACATAGTCCCTAAGTGTAAGGGAGGGGCTCACGACTTATATACATCCTACCGTCCAATAGCCAACTTGCCGTTTCTATCTAAACTGGCTGACCGTGTACTGTTGATGAGTTAAAGGAGCTTATTAACCAAACCTGTCATAATAATTCATACGGGGTCGTTAAAAACAAATCCTGTATATGGCTCTTACTCACTCTATACATAAGAATATATCAAAACTATATACCTAACAAAACATATGTCACACTGATGACTACAGACCAGAGCAAAGCATACGACACTCTGTCAAGACAATCTATAATACAAGAATGCAAGAATCATAATGTGTCCGACCCTACTATCCGACTACTAACTAGTTTTCTAACAAACCGTTATTTTGAAATTGCCAATTCCCAAGATACACAGGTCAGTTCACAGAACGGTGTAATACAAGGGTCCACAAATAGTTCCCTATTATATTTCTTAGTAGCCAATACGATACATGAACTAACATTAAACGCATCTGTCTACAATTACATTGATGACAATTTTTTGTGTTATGAACATCCTCAATTTGAATCACACATTTTGGAACACAATATAACCCAAGATATGCTAAAACTACCAATCTGGAGTGATTCGCACTCCCTCAAGTTGAACCCATTAAAAACTAGCATTCTAACCTTTTTCAATCACGCATCCAACCACAATGAACCCCTCAAAATTCTTGGTGTCCTCTTCGATAAATATCTGAAATTTGGTAATCACATCCCTACCCTCACTATGAAACTTAACAAAATGGTGTTTTGTGCTAAACAACTCAAAAACATCCTTACTGTTAGGGAAAAGATCACATTTATTAAGGCTAAAGTACACTCTACAGTACACAGTATACAGTATGCTATAATTATTTGGGCCGATGCACCCAAATATCGGATTATACGTATCATCATTTCTTATAACAGGATTATCCGCACCATTTTTAAACTAAGCCCCTATGTGTCTATATCCTCATTCATTAAAATCAAAAAACTGATGACCGTTAAGCAATTAATCATTTTCAACAGGATTATTGAGGTCTCCCGTAGTTTCAGGAATGTCAAACATCCATTACACTTTTTAACCAGATACGCATTAACATCCCTACTGACAAGGGAAAGTAACCAATTTAAACTTATTCTCTCTCATGACATTCCCAACCATTTCCACCAAAGATACCCATATAATGTCTTCTCAATATGGAATGAATTACCGATATCCCTTCGTAAGTTGGCTTTTACTTGCCTTGATAATTCCTGTATCAGTCAGTGCATTCACTTTAAAAAGAGTTTGTTTAAGCACGTTCTTCACTCTGACAGATATTGAGCATTTACATTATTTATTATTTGATTATTTGTAAATACGTGTGTGTATATAAATATGTACATATGTGTATGTATACGTATGGATAGGTATTTGTTGGTTTTTTTTGGTTTTTTTTTTTTATTTAGTCAGTTCTTGTGAGTCTATTTTTGCATTATATGATTTTTCCATCATGTTGTTTTACTTTTGTTGTTATCATATGTAAATAAGTCCTTATCATAGTTAACTTGTTTGTATTTCACCATTTTGTCTCTCTGGGACGTAAGGAAATAAAATAAAAATAAAATAGTTTGTCAAATACACGTATTCAACTTGTTCAGTCAAGTTCTCGTATCGCTGTTCATTTATTGTTGTCCGAGTCGACTTTTCTCAGTTTACGGGAAACCTCATCTTACTGTTGTCACGACTGATCCCGACGCTACCACGGGATTGACAGTCGTCAGACAACAATATATAAGCAGAAAAAAACTCAAAACCTCACTAAAAAACCTAATAAAAGGCACAAACCATGAAAATAAATATTTTTATAAAGCAACCGTGAAAAATGTAAGGTTGAATTTTTTACAATTGCATAATGCACTACAGTTGTGCAAAATACTAAACAATGAGGATAAATTGTAAAGTACTATGGTTTTTAAAATAGCCCAACTTTCTAAAACTGTAGAATCAAAATCTTGTACAATTTTAGTAGGACCATTCTTTCAGTTGTGATTTTTTTCATCATTGATTTGTCACCATTTAAAAAAATAATAATAAAACAACGTGAATCAAAATACTGAGTAATGATAACATACAATACAGTGAAACACTGAGGCGAATCTGACATTCCATTCTAAAATCACTAACTCCAGAATATAGATGAGTTACCTAGAAACAAGAACTGAAGGGTTCCGGACTGTTGGTGGTGACGATGAATCTGAAGTGTCACTGATACCAAGAGTAGATATTCGAACACGATGATGGGTTTGTATTAGTCCAATAACACAATACACAGGATGGAAGTAAACAAATATAATGTCGTACGTTCAGTGAAACTCACTGTGTCCGTAGTCACATTAGTTGATCTTGAACTGTACATTGAATATCATCATGGATTGATTAACTCGAGTAGATAGACTTTTGATCATAGCTTATACATCGCCATTGTGTTGTACATCTCCTTCACTTAACAATTGCTAAGCAACCACTTCTCTTTACTTTACAACAATACTTCTGTATTTAACTTCACTTTCAACAATATCCATTGTTATAAAAATTATTCCACTCACACGGACAACATAGCAATAAGCCACACTTTTCAAATTTTTCAGCAAAGCTAATTTTTTTTTTTATGAAAAACTTTATACTGAGCAACAAGGTGATTCTCTATATAACGCTGTCGCTTTCTGAAAAATCCAGAAAGTAGTAAAATAAGTTGTAGAGACACCTCTCTTGTTGTATCAATTTTTATTTTGGTTGCATTATTGAAAATACATGAAACAAAAGTGCATTCTTACTAAATGGTCTAGTCCTAGTGGCTACAACTTTCTAAATATGACTTGGTATCTACGACTCATGGTTTCCAATGTAACAATGCGATTTCCGGTTCATAACAATGTGAGGTCGATGCAGATATCACCATTGTAAAGATCCCTTTGAAAGTGCTATTATATCCAAAACTCAAAATTGTCATTGTAATAGCCTTTATAATATGGAACCGTACTTTTAACTCACCCTTTATGTACAATATATGGTATAAGTTATGTACATGTGTTTTGCACACGTGTTAAAATCTTTTCACAGACTCAGACCAGTTCATCAATGGCATTCCATCATTTACTGACAAATTCCCAACGCTCGTGGACTTCTCCAACTCGACTGGTGCTCGGATAGAATGCAAAGTCAATGAAAATCCCAAACCAAAAACTGAATGGGTTCTCAGCGATGGTTCTAGCATCATCAATTTATCAACCATACGTTATCAAGACATGGATGGAATCCTCATTTTTCCACCTTTCAAAGCAGAAGATTATCGACAGGATATTCACGCTGTCAAATACAGATGCAAAGCAACCAATTCCTTTGGCACAATCATTAGCAACAACGTTCAAATCAAAGCAGGTTTGAGTCTTATAAGCTAAGTTGTAAGATATTCTCAAGAGATTGTAACGTATAATAAAGCAAGCGTCAAAAAATGTTATTTTCCAGTTATAAATCAACCATTTGATGTTCACGTTTATGATACCTATGCAATTGCTGGCAATAATGCATTAGTTAAATGTCATATTCCTTTGTTTCTTGCCAACTATGTAACTGTGGTATCGTGGTTGAGAGATGATCGTTACGTGATCAACAATACAAAATTCAACAGAGGTTTGCTACCAAAATTCTTTACTTATGAAAACCAACTATCAAAAATAAATTCTCTGTGATCCTTGTGATTTACCATATATATGCAGATATGAAGTACGTTGTTTTATCTACTGGAGACCTTTTAATACGAGATGCAGAAACTAGTGACCATGGTTCCAAATACAAATGCCAAACGTTGAATCGCCTCACCAAGACAACTAAATTGAGCTCATCTTATGGAAGATTACTCGTTACAAGTAACGATCAATTTAAACTGGGGTGTGAATGGGAAGAACTCGCTAAGTCCAAAAATACCTTTTTGTAGTTCGTGCATTAGCTGGATACTATTTCCACTTGCCGACCAGCTTGTAAAGGTTTGGTTAAAAAAAATACAGTCTGTCCTCCTTAACATGCTGTTTTGAGTCGTACACCCGAGCTGAGATTGAGATTTTAAAAAAGTTTTTCATGATTATCTCAAACCTGAGCTTATTAACAAAGCGAGTTATCTCATTCATGTCTCAATTAATATTACTAGTTATCCACCAAATGTTTTCCTACAAAATTATTCAATCTCCTTAGAACCTCAGACCAACGTTCCTCCTCGATTTATTCCCATTCAATCTCACGTGAAGACACCAGAAGGAAGTAACATTTCGATTCCTTGTCTTTCTCAGGGATACCCAGTTCCATCGATAAAGTATAAATGAAATGTTTATATATTCGCTTAAGATCGCCATTTTTTTCTAATATTTCTTATTCTTAACCTTAGATGGTATCAGAAGAATGGAAATGGAAAGCTTAAAGAAATGGCTAACGTGATAGTAGAAACTCTGCACTTAGCAGTGATGAGGAAAGAAAACAGTGGCCAATACGTTTGCATTTCTAATAACAGCGTTTCTTCTCAACAAATGGAAATTGTCGTCACTGTTGAATGTAAGAATCAAACTTCAGCGGTCACATTTTATAACGAAAGTTTCTTAATGTAATGATTCCTAGTTCATTTCTAATAGCAACGAAAAAAGTAACCATCGAGCCCAAAGTTATGACAGCAGACATTGGAACTTTTGTGGAACTTAAGTGCCAGGTCGAAGGATTTTCAAGCAGCTCAATCACGTGGATGAAAGATGCCCAACCAGTTAGCGAAATCCATGGACCGATTCGAACGACTCCAAATATAATACAAATTTCTTCCATGGGTTCATCACACAAAGGCATTTACCAGTGTTTCGCTACTGACGAAGAAGAATCTAGTTACGATGTATCAATTCTAAAACTTGGAGGTTAGTCACACGGACTAGATTACTTCTTTAAGTGCCACTAACAACCATACTGTAAAATCCAATTCAGCATTTTGAGATTAACTCTAAAAGTAATTGGAATAATTAAACTTTTTACTGCTTCTTGTTCCTTCGAAACCTTATACCTTGTAAATGACAAATATTGCATTATTCTCAGATACACCCCCCGAATTCGCAACCATATTTATGGAAACAGAAATTCAACCTGGCTCATCAATTAGTCTCGAGTGTTCAGTTTTGGGTAACCCTATTCCTGAAATCAGTTGGACTTTGGATGGTATGAGACTAGAAAACCTTGTGACTGAAAACAAAGCAGATGGGTTAATTAAAAGCTTCATTAACATCTCATCAAGCAAAGTCGAAGATGGTGGAGTTTACACTTGTACTGCATCAAACAGAGCAGGCAACATTGCTCATTCAGCACGAGTTGGTATCTATGGTAAATGAGTTTCTAAAAAAGGTTTATTTTCTATCATCATATGGATGATAATAAGCAATTTTGTAATAAATATTACAAAATATATCATTTTCAGGAACACTTCGATCACGACAAATTGCCAAAATCACAGCTGTGAATGGAGAAAACATTCAGTTGAATTGTCCTGTTTCAGGATACCCAATAGATACATTCAGATGGAGGAAAGGTGAGTTTCTAATGTCTTTCATATACTGTATTGTATACAACAATTCCATACTGTAATTGAACGTAATTGTAAACGTAATGATCACACCGATATACAATTTAAATATTTTCTTCCCCATAAAGGAAATAATCCACTTCCCGAAAATCATCGTCAAAGGCTATGGAATAACGGAACCCTGATGTTACTGAATTTGCAAAAAAATTCTGATGCAGGAATGTACGAATGTCTTGCTAGACGTGCAACAACGAAAGAATCAGCCAAAGGACAAATTCAATTGTCCATCTTGGGTGAGAACATAACCTAAATATTTTGCAATCCAAATATTTTGTTTCAACAATCATTATTTTTTTTTACTAAATAGAGCATATTCTGTGTTGATACTGTATATTAAATTACAGTAGAGCGTCGATTATCCGAACGTTGCGATTATGCGGACAACGGGTTATCCGAACAGCGGTAATCGAGTAGATGTGCAAAAATTTCACTTAATTTGTGTACTGTATATTTGAGTAGATAGTGTTTTTATATTTATTTCACTATCTTACTATTTTACTATCTTAAATAAAATGCTAAAACGGAAGCAAACAGTATTATCCCTCAAGACAATATCTGGAGAAAAAAAAATAACTCCAAACGTTTTAAAAATATTTTGTAGAATACATACAGTATGTAATATGAATGTAATAAAATATAAACGTAAAGTATACTGTACTCGTAAACATAAAAAAACGAATTTTAATTTTCATATATTGTATGCACATAAAATGTCCCATTACGCCCACGAATCGGTTTTAAGAACACCCATAGCTTCCAATTAGGTATCCCAGTTCGGATAATCGTCGCGCTACTGTATTCCAAGTTGAACTCTTTGAGTTCCATGATAATGTGGCTTACTATACATGTTAGTAATAGTTGTTAGGAAAAGCTAAAACGTCGCAGGATCGGCAAATCTAATACAGTATATATTACTATACTGGACAGTACCACCAAAAATCACACCATTTTACTTCCAAGAAGACTTACTACGAGAAGGAATGAGAGCTCGTATACAATGCGTTGTCAGTGAAGGCGATCTGCCATTAGAGATAAAATGGACCAAAGATGGCCAAAGTATTGGCACAAGCAGTGGAGTGTCGACTCGCATCATTGATGAATATTCAAGCATCCTTATGATTCCCAGTATCAGTCCACGACACAATGGAGACTATTCCTGTATTGCTACCAATGCTGCTGCAACAGTATCTCATACTACATCACTGTTTGTCAATGGTAATCATTCCTCTTTCTTTTTGTTTGTTTTTTTCGCAGTGCCACCAAAGATCATCCCTTTCACCTTCCAAGATGATCACTTTTTCAAAGGCATGAGGGCGCATATTATATGCTCTATCAGTCAGGGTGATTCGCCCGTTAAATTTACATGGTTCAAAGATAATCATCCTCTGAACCTGTCTCTGGGAATTAGCACTCTCAACATTGATGGTCACGCCAGTTCACTAAGCATTGAAAGCGTCTCCTCTGTCCATACTGGCAACTACACTTGTTTCGTTGAAAATGAAGCCTCTGTTGTTTCCCATACTGCTGAACTGTTAGTTTATGGTAATGATATTTTCAAATAAATCGTATTACACTTCTCACGTTCTATCAGATGACATGATTCGTGAAAAATTCAACATTCGGACCGTTGATTACACCCGATTAAACAGTATATGGGCACCTTTAATTTAGCAATCCAGATTCATCCAAAGTCTAGTACTCGAGGATATTTATCACGCTTTTAGTTACCAGTCGTGAATTTTATCCTCTTAGTTAACATAAAATATCATTTGTTGAACTTGACAAGGAATTACGCAAGAAATTAAAGAGATTAAATTTTATTCTTTGAGTTCATTCATGTGATGAACACACGTAAAGCATTGCTTTAAATTCAAGTCACGCGTGAACAATAACCACCCAACATGTATAATTCTGCTCACTTCATCATCAGTAGATTATTTAACCTCAAATGTAAAAAAAAAGAAAATGTAACCTGTAATGGGTGCAATTCGTAGAATAACTATGGCATAATGTTTGACACTATTTCTGCCATGAAATATCAAGATTTTAGAGAATGTTTTTTTATTGATACTTAAAAGCTACTAAAAAATCGCCAAGCAAGATATTGATAGATAAGCGACTTCTCCAAGTATAGCAACCCCAATTAAGTGAAAGAGCTGTTTTACTGAATCAATTTCCATCTACAGTATTTGTAATTTTTAAAATTTAGAAGAACCTTCTTGATTCTAAAATTTAGTTTTTCATTGTAGAAGATGAAATTTTTGGTCTTCAACCCATTCATGGTTATATTTGTCTATTGTTACCATGTTATTGACTTTATGATTTCTTTATAGATTCTAGCTCGAGCAGACGTACTTGCAGTATACACCTGCAGTTTGTAAAATCAACATTACTACTAGTATAAAGTTACATACGGATATCTAAAAAACCTTTTTTTTTCAGCGCTTAATTAAAAAACCTGGACATATTTCAGAACTAGAATATATTAGCAAAAATGAACTTCTCAACTTACGACACATCACCATATCAGTGTGTCATGTTTTAATCTATATTCAATTCAAAAAGGTTAAACTTCAAACGTGTACCACCATCTTTCAGTACCTAGTTTAATCCACATTGGCAATGCCAATATCTTTTTCTTTCTTTCTAGTGGCTCCAAAAATCACTCCATTTTCATTTCAAGAGGAAAGTGGATTGGAAGGAGCATTCGCTCGTGTTACTTGTCTTGTTTACCAGGGAGATTTACCAATCAAACTGCAATGGTTGAAAGACGGAAAACAACTGAACCATTTACCTAACATCAATGTCCGAGTCATAGATGAATATTCAAGCAGCTTGACCATCGAAGATGTCCACACAGAAAATTCGGGCAACTACACGTGTGTTGCAACTAATCAAGCAGCAACAGTGACCCATACAGCTCCACTCCTTGTCCATGGTAATTTAATTATTCATCTAATTTACAGAATCAATTTTTTTCTTTTTGTAGTACCACCCAAAATAGTCCCATTTACGTTACAAAACGACCACTTGTTAGAAGGGACGTTGGTCCGAATTTCGTGTGTGGCAGGACGTGGCGACTTACCACTAAACATTACCTGGCTCAAAGATAACCAAATGATCTCAGAAAGCCACTCAATTCTAATTCGGAATTTTGATGAATACTCAAGTGTGCTGTCCATTGACCCAGTAGCTGAAACCCACACTGGAAATTACACGTGTATAATTCGCAACCATGCAGGATCTGATACTTACACAGCATCAGTAACAGTTTATGGTAACTACCATATACCTCTTATCGATGATGCTGTTTAAGAATAATGTATTACATAATGTAATCTCAACAATCTTATAATTGTTAGTTTTTAATAACCATGAAACCTTTTAACATCTTGTTGCTTTGTTCTAATTGTGTAAATGTTTCCTGTTAGAGAAACAACACGGAATTGAATTCTTTGATTTTTTATATAATCAGAACTAACTTCTTTAACTAATTCGTAGTTTTAACCAATTGGTCATGTATTAATGCTATCATTCTCAGTGAAATCTTTACTCTTTCTAGTGCCACCTCGCTGGATTATAAAGCCCCCAAACGAACAAGTTGCCATGAAAACATCATCATTGACAATCGATTGCCAAGCAGAAGGTTTTCCTAAACCAACTATTCACTGGAAATCAGTAATTGGTATGAACTAATAGAGGAGATACTAGGTTTATGCGATGGTTACGTTCCACACAATCTTCCCATAATTTGAAAATCTCATATGTCGAAATTGTCCACTGATCAACTTCAAAAACTACTTGTACAATCACAAGTGTTCAGTCACATGTACATTACTTAATAGAACACAATAGTAAAATGTTTTTGCATATACTGCAATAAGTATATGGGAGGATTGTCCGTGTCTCGTACTAGCAAAGTCGCATAAAGCTAATGCTTCCTGTATGTGGATAATCAAAAGTGTAGTACGGTAGCTTTTTCAACAAAACTCTTAAAAAAAAAACTGTTTGCACTGAATTCGCAAATATTCCATCGTTTATATTAAATGCTCGTGTAAAATCATTAATTTTCATAATTGAAATAGTTACAAATATTTGTATTTAATTACAGAAACTGAATCATTTGAAAATGAAGAAGATATATCAGTCGGTCTAGATGCCACAATTTACCCAAATGGATCTTTACACTTTTGGAAGTTATCGACGGAACATGAAGGAAATTACATTTGTTACGCATCCAATGGAGTTGGTCAAAAAATAAGCAAAACTGTATTTATCAAAGTCCAAGGTAATGCAATCATTAATTGAAGGGTTGCCCGAAATAACGTTGTATGTTACAAAAATTCAATATTGAGACTATTATGGAAAACTGTACCTCATATATGGGTCTAGCTAGTGCTGTCAATAGACAAACTCATACCTACCTAAAACATACATATATCATTTTGAAATTGGGCACCTAATATGTGACAATCAATGTGTTGCTGCATACCTCTTTAAGTCTTTATCTTTTGTCATTTACTCAAAACTACGAATTGTTACATGCAACGTTATTCCAGGAAAGTCTTCAATTGCTATGCCAAGTGACAGTGATGTCCTTGTCTTAATATCATTAAAACATTTACAGCTCCGGTATACTTTAACAATCCCAGAACGACTCAATATTCCAAGACAAACGTGGATGCAACTTTGAACTGTTTGGCTTATGGAGATTCACCAATAAACTTTCAGTGGATAAGAAATGACCAAATAATTCGTAATACGTGAGTTTTTTTGATAAAATATTTAAGATTGCGTTTCCATTTCAAAATATACTGTACAATAAAACATAATACAGTATTGTAAATTAATTTAATATAAAACTACTACAACCCAGGTGTTATAAACAAATTTGAATATTGAAATCAATGATGAACACATACAATCTGATCTCATGTACATTCGAGTAGCCAAAGTAAAAAAAAATCACTAAATTTCCAAAATATTATTGCAGAGACAAGTATCAACAATTATCTAACGAAAACGAAAATTCTAGCACCAACGCAATGTTAGTAATAAAATCCGCAACATCGCAAGATCAAGGTGATTACCAATGCATTTCATCGAATGTCTATGGAAATGCATCTATGGTGATTAGTTTATTGATTCAAGGTAAATTCAAAGTTCAATATTATCACCCCCCCCCCCTCACGGACTAGACTTGACTTCATAACCATAATTACCCTTCTATAAGAGGTTCCTGCATTTCCGGAAAATACCAAGTTGAGGCATTCTAACAACCGATCAGTGGAATATTCGTGGAATACTCCGCTTGATGGAAACAGCCCAATTCAACAGTATAAGGTTGAGTACAAGAAAAAACAAGGTAAATATCTTACACGTAGTGAAATTTATTAGTTTATTATTGTATAAACAAACAACGATAGTCAGTCACGTATTATATTCCGTAGATTCCTGGGCTTTCAGATCAACAGTCATAATGATCGACTCCAGATTTACCTCTACAATTATCAAAGATCTCCAACCTGCAGCTATATACACATTTCGTGTAGCAGCGATTAACCAGCTAGGAGCAGGAAATTTTAGCACTACTGCAGAAATTACAATCGCAGAAGAAGGTTGCAACTCCAATTTGTCGGTATGATATCTTACCAAACTTGTAAATCATTACAAGCTAATTCTCCATTCTCTCACAACAGCTCCTGAAGGATCCCCTCAACAAGTTGAAATTGAATCGGTTGATCCACAAACAATGAGAATTACGTGGAAGGTAAAATAAAAACATCTTGAACAAGAAACAGTATACGATATGTAACCTTAAAACATCAACCTGTGACAATATTTGACAAGGCAACTTCACTGTTGGATAACAGGTCTAAATGATGTGAGGGGATTTGCAAAAAGATAATTCTAATTTGTGTTTAGCCACCTAAGAAAAATCTTTGGAATGGCGCTATTAGAGGATACAACATAGGATATAAAGTTGTTAACACGTCGACGTATACTTTTAACACAATTGAAGTACCAGAAGATTACACCGAAGATCTAATTTACCAGCTAAAAAATCTACAAATGTACACGCAATATAGCATCATTATTCAAGCCTATAACAATGGTGGCAATGGACCAAATTCAGAAGAAACAATTGTGATGACTTCAGAGAATGGTATATTACATTAGCAATATTTCAAAGCTTGCGACATTAAAAACTTAACAGGTCCTCTGTTTATACGATTTAGCCAATGTGATATAACAAATATTCCCAGAGGTAGATGTATAGTGTGTTTAGCATATATTCCGTAACATCAGCGATGCTAGAACACAATAAGAAAATGTTCCCCTAAAATCTCTTGATGCTAGGGAATCGGGAAAGCATAATACGCCCCCACACCTTAACGACGTCAGATCTAAAACACAAGATTTGATTTTCAAACACGCTGTTAAATCGGCACCCTTGCATCTGTGGGTGCACAAAGAGTAGTAGGTAATTGGAGTTTAAAGGGCGCACCGACTGCTCTAAGAGTTGTCGATTAGAAAATAACCTGCTAAGTAACATGCATCTGTGGACGCCAAATGACAAGGGCAGGGCAGTCGGTGAGCCCCTTAAACTTCAGTCAACTACCTACTCTTTGGGCACCCAAAAATGCACGGGTGTCAATTTAACAGCGCGTTTAAAAATAAAATCGTATGGTCGAGATCTAGACTTGACGTTAAGCACCTAAAGCGACGGGAGTATTGTAGTTTTCCGAACATTTCTGATAATGTGGATGGTAAAAAACATCTTTAGCACAGGTGATCATAAAGTTGGAAGTCCACAACAACATGCTTCCAAATAATCATTATTATGATCAAGAATTTAAGCATTTGATATTAAATTAAACATTTTCGCTTTGTGCGGTAAAGCACAAATGTCTGATGGCTGAACTTTTGCCACTCTATGGAAATATCGATACATGAGATTATGATTTATATCCATAGCTAGTATCTCGCATAAATCGAGGACCTCGTGTAATTGTAGCATAACATACAAATTATATACTAAACTTTACATTACATACAGCACCAAGTCAACCACCGCGAGACATACGCTGCTCTACCTTAAGTCCACACAGCATTTACGTTGTATGGGAATCGCCGATTCCAGATGCCTTACACGGAATTTTACGGGGATACAAAGTAATTTATCGTCCAGAAGAACAATGGCATGGTAAAAAAACAACTTAACACACAAAGACGAATCCCAATTCTATTATACCTGATTCCCTGAAACAATTTCCTATACACAGATGGCTCGTCGGTTTCCAACTACACCAATCATTCGAAAATAACACTGGCAGGCCTAGAAACACACGCCAATTATAGCATCCAGATTTTAGCATTCACCAAATTTGGAGAAGGTGTTAAAAGCAAACCTATATTTTGTAAAACTCACGAAGATGGTATGAACGATTCATGGTCTTAAGTGAACACATAATATACAAGACAGTTGTCAAATTAAACGTTGGTTCGTAACACTCTTTCCAGTTCCTGAGTCACCAGAAGCAGTCAAAGTACTATCTGCGTCTGAAGAATCTATTCTAGTCTCTTGGAAGCCACCAAGGCAAGCAAACGGCGCCATTACAAAGTACAACGTTTACTATACAGTCATGGTAGAAAATGAAGAGGTAATTATCGTTGCAATCGAACAGCACATAAATCAGAATGAAACTGTTAGAACACGTAAAAGATATTATTCCCGGAAATGATATCTGAATTCTTAGCTCAAAGACGTTCAAGAAAAACACAAGCAGCATGGAGTCAATGTACGTACTGTGGACAGCAACTACAAGTTTCATGAAGTGAAAGGATTACAGAAAAATTCCCGATATGCATTTTGGGTTTCGGCTGTGTCGGCCATTGGCGAAGGTCCTGTTTCCAAAGCAATTACTCAAACTCCTGCCCAGAAAGAAGGTATTCGTTCATTAGCTGTATTTATTCAAAGCTGTGACGCCTCACAGAAACAGTACAAAAGCCTCGTAAATAAACAGTATACTCTATAGTAATTTATTATTATTATGAGACTGCATGTTTGTAAGTAATGTACCGTACTGAGTTTTAAAATTGACAAAATACACAAACATTTGTTGTTGAACCCAACGTCTTCTATATCTTCAATCATGTAATTGCTTAGGCATTGACAACTACATTAATTAGCGATCAAAGTTCCATTTAAATGTCTTAACTTGTACAAACACACACACAGAAACTTCTAACCATTCATTTCTAAAGTCCCTGCCCAGATTGCATCGTTTGATGAAGTCTTAAAGACGACATGGAAGAGTAATTTGGATCTGCCATGCAAAGGAGTAGGTGTACCCATCCCAGAACGAAAATGGTTCTTAAAGTAAATGCAGTATTGTTGAAAACAAAATCTGTTCAAATGTTTAGCAACTAATTTAGTTGACTTTCAGAGAAACGCCAATTGAAGAAAGTGACAAATTAATCGTACGATTTGACGGGAATCTTCTAATAAAAGAAGTAGATCAGACCGATAGTGCGAATTATACATGCATCCTAAACAACGTTTATGGAAAAGACCAAGTGGTGTACACTGTATATGTACTAGGTGAGTTTTTGCTTTTAACATTGGATAGAGTTGATTTCAATCAACTTTCGTTGATTGAAATCATTAAGCTTTCATTGTCGTTTTGCTAGAACAAAAGAAAAACATGTTTCAACGAAACGTTTGACATAAAATTTAAATAAGCATAACGTGTCTCTTGATGTTTGGTTTCAGTACCTCCTGATGCTCCTGAATTTGAAGTTATGTCCAAATCCCTAACATCAGTTAATCTCAGATGGAAAGCAGGAAAAAATGGTGGCGAACCAATACAAGGTAAGTTTATCCCCCCCATTTGAGCCAAAAGAATAGTTTCTACGTACATTTTTAAGTTTCCTTATCATAGCTCTTATGTTACACACTTTATAGCACACATTCTCAACTATCGCAAAGAAGTAGGGACCTGGGAAAAAATCGAACTGTCGTCAAATTCTAATTATTACACACTGAACAACTTGTCATGCGGTGCCAACTATCAAATGTATCTGCAAAGCCAAAACAAGGTTGGAATTGGAAAAGCAAGTGAAACTATCACAGTCAGCACTCAAGTCGATGGTAACTAGACTAATATTTTAGCACACGGAACCATTATTCATAATCTCTAGAGGTAATGAAGAAAGTCTCAAAATATCAGTATTTCAGCCTCCAGAGAAAAACCAGCTCATCCAAGAAGGCGCCACGTTTGCAACAGTGCACTTGGATACCTGGTCTTCAGGTGGTTGTCCTGTCATCAGATTCTTATTGGAATATCAGCTAATGACCGCCAATGGTGAATGGATGCAAATCTCTGATAACATCAAGCCAAGCCAAAAAAAGCTCATCATTCCTAATCTGGACCCTGGCACTTGGTATGTTTTACGACTCACCGCATACACCAGTCAGGAAGATTTCAACACAGGGGAATATGTTTTTGGAACCCGAACCCTAACAGGCGGTAAGGTAATTAGTTATAACTGATGATCTACATCCCCAAAAGTACGTTAAAAATAAAATAATCCTAATGCAGGAACAATACCGCCTCATATCATGCGGAAAGAAGAAAAAGTTGTATTATTTTACTTGGACCCATGGATTTTTATCCCTGCTGTGGCTGTTGTCATTTTGTGCATCGTGATATCCCTGATTATGTTTATATATTGCAAACGTAGATCTAATACAGGTAAATGTAATATTCTCTATCACACTCTAGCCCTTAAAACATTAGATTCCACACAGCACACATATCATTATCACCCGATCGTGTGCTGCAGTTGTCGCAATAAACTCATTAATAAGTGCATCAACTTTTTTAATAGTACCAGCCGATTGGACAACGTATTCTGGAACATTAAGAACTCAAGATATGGGAATGTCGGTAGACAGTTTTGCAATGCGACCTAAAGGAACAATGAATTTTCATAGAATCCCAAGACATGCTGATGATGGTAAAGATGAAGAAAAAACTTTCAGCATGCGTGTCATAACCAAGAAATGACAATCAATATCAAGTTCTCACGGATTACTCTTTTTTAATTCTGAAAATTAGAACAAATTTCTTTCTTCTAATTTGCTTCTTGCTATTTTGTTAATTACTTGTTTTAGAGAAACCGATTGATAATATTAACCCATAATGATATACATCATTATTTTGAATTGGTTTGCTCTAAACTTTGGCTCGGTGTTCTGCATCAAATAGTATCACAAATTTAGAAAATTAATTGTTGTGTCCAAAAAATTTTTTTCAGACTCCAGCCTATATGCCTCTGTACAGATACCGGAATACTATTCTGAAGCCACTTTAGCTAGACGTCGTCAAAAAGAAAGTCAACATGCAAGAGTAAACTCTCAACTACCATACAAAAAATGACATTTAAGATGTCGTCAGATTACATCACGCACATCTAATGCACGTGTAATAAATTGATTTTAGATTCCCTCAATTGGTGATGATGGGTTATCTTCCTGGACCGCTGTTTCATCTGCTGATATGCCAGGTGTATATATTTGTATAAGTTTGAACCTTGATTTTACCCTACAAGTTTAATAGTAATTGAACATCCGTTTTAGCAGACAGTGCCAAGAACTACTGTGTCGAAGGATCGTAAGTAAATTATTTTATACGAATGAATGTGCATTACAGCAATTTATTTACTGAAAACTAAAAATAATTCTCAACTCATAAACAGAAACAGAACCCAAAATCATGAAACCACCTTTACTTTCAATGACAATTACAACATTCCTCAAGACTCAGCTGGAAACCCCTTCCAGAACTAATCATTCAAAATGTAAAAAAAACAAAAAGATATAATGAAATTATACCATTCTTATTATATGCAGGAACTCCTCGATTTATGCGATTATTTCGTGTATCCCATTGTTTAGCAATTTGTTTTAAATTGATTTATGCGAGTTCTGAAAAAGAACAAAGTCGTTCCATAAATCGAAGACTACCTGTATTTTCCAAACGCTTATTTAATGTAGCGTATTTGAAAATATCTTTACTTTATCTCTAATTTTAGCCTCAACTGACCAACCAAAAAGGATTTCCTTGCTCAAGATTCAATGTACTGTATCATGTTCGTGTTGTCATGTTAGTATTTATTTAAGACCCAAATGTAGAAACAGCATGTTTAAAATACTTAATGTCTAAGAATGCTGATAAATCATCGACAGTATTTCATACTAGCTTAATATATACTAGAATCTTATTTATACACGTATTAGATATTAATTGATATACTGAACAATAACCTGCGTTATTATTATTTAAATAAAATATTAATATCCATCATTTTAATATTAACCTATAGTTTTATACATACATGTACTTGCTTACAAGAATTTAACTTTCTAACGTTATAGTTATTTAATTTATCAAGCGGCATATAACAGACAATGAGAAGCAAAGATTTTGATACATTTTTTACTGATATGGCCTTGCTTCAAATTTACATATGCTCAATGACATTTCGCATGATTCACAGCTTCATTCTTATTACTCAAACTTTTATTAACTTAACTCGATCTTAACTTTGTCACTTTTAGGAATTGTATGAAACATTGTAATGTTGTGAATAAAGTGTTGCAAACGAATAGTTGCACTGTATTTGAAATAAAACACTAAGAAGAGAAGTTATATGCTATAATGATGAATAAAATTAATAATTTTACATTTTATATGTCTATGAAGTAAATATACATGCAAGTTCAATTAATATAAGTAACCTGTAATGATTCTTCCATATTCGCATCACATCTCAAAAAACTATTTTTGTTTACTTAAAAGTACTTAAAAAAGTCATTTAATTAACTTCAACAGCTTATAATAAGACAATTTGATATCAACGAAGAAACATGATTACGTAAATTGCAACCAGCCCCTAGGCAGGTGTTCTGCTACTTCAAGCTCTTGACCTTTTTCCACTCTCTTCATTCTCAAGGCAATCCTTGAATTTCTGAATGATGAAGAAACGAGATCAGGAAGCAGAGAAGATGTTAATTTTATTCCTCTTGCAGAATTTTCTACTTTGTGCTCACGGAGGAGATGAAAACGTAAGACACACCCAGTCAGGTCAGTGACAGCTACAAACTAGTCCAATCAATGAATGATCTTTGTGTGTAGAGAAGCGTGATATGAGTTTGATTTCTCCGCGAATAGTTAGTTTCCTGGCCGCATGAGGGCAAATTGTGACCCCTTTTTTTTTCAGAAAGTTTCCAGGAACGCCTAGTCTATTGCAAATCTACTATAAAAGAAATAAGTTTGTGTTATTACCTGATATTGCAAATTAACATGTCATTGCTATTTTGCTCAATAGCAAAGTAACATCTGCTTTGATCAAAATGATTTTGCGTTAATAGCAACAATAGGCCTACAATAACACATTTCCAACTTATCATAAAAACGAGTTAATTAAATAATCATACATGGATTCTTATTAAATGCAATAAAATAAGATAATAGTAAAATCTCGACATATACGTTGTTTACTAAAATTGTAGCGCTATCTGGTAGATTTTAATAGTGTACTGTATTGAAAATTATCAATTGCATTTAATCAACTCTTTGATATGGTCTCTAAACGTTCAGAAAGTGTTGCAAGTAACAAGAAAAATTGTTACACGTGTAGTTAATGCGTACATATATTTCACGTAGTTCCTATTGTAGTGAAATCCAGTCATTACTTTGGGGCTAGTGCTTTTTGATAACAATAGCCGGTTGTTAACATTAAACAATGAAAATAAAAACACTAAACAGTGTCTTGGAACCGACTGATAACGATAACAATAGTCGATTGATAACATTACCCGTGACTATAATCACCGGCTTCCACTGTATTTTCCTCCTGATATCTTATTATACTCCTCATATTAAATTCATTTGTGAGTGAGTGAGCTGGGAATTGAATGTATACTGCCATCTACAATCGTTATAAGAATATACTGTACCAAAAAAAGCAGGACCGTATAAATCAAAAACCGCATAAGTCTAATGTAAAAATATTGGTATGTAAATAAATAAATCGAAAATTAAAATCAATATGGAATTACTCAAAACTAGCATAAATCAAATATCGAATTATTCAACGATCGCATAAATTTAAAGTCGCATAAACCAAAATTAACAAAAGTCGATCGAAATTACTCAAAGATTGCATAAATTTTAATTTTCATAAATCAAAACTTGCAGAAATCAAAAATTGATTCTTTACATTTTCTATGTACATAAAGTATATCTGTATATGCCAGAATAAAGCATTTTCAATGTACTAGTTTTATATTAAACGTTGGTGTTTCCAACAGCACCAAGTTACTTTCCAGAAACGTAACTTTCGCAGTTGACGAATAAAAAATAAATGTACGAAGAAAATCTCCACAGTGTATTAATATTAAATCCATGATTCAAGCTTGAACAAACAGTGTTTCATACTGTAGGATACAATGGGCAAAACGGATTTGAACCGTCTTTTGTTCACGAACTACCGACTACTCTTGAATTCTCCAACATGACTGGTGCCAAACTATCGTGTCAAGCGACTGGAAATCCAACTCCTGAAGTAACTTGGGTTCTCACTGATGGCTCATCTGCCACCAATGTATCTGGATTGAGATACACAAATACAGAAGGAAATCTAATCTTTTCACCATTCAAAGCTGAAGATTACAGACAAGACGTACATTCCATACAGTACAGATGCAAAGCCACCAATAACCTAGGAACATTGGTCAGCAAGAATGTTCGCATCAAAGCAGGTAACTAAGATAAAGATATTTTCAACGTCATCTCTAAAAATGTATCGCAAACTTGTATTAATTTCCTAGACATATTATTTTTGGGTTTTGTGGCTCTTAGTGTTGCAATATAATGAAAACATTTAGATTTTAATTTACCTTCTAATTTAGAGCATAACTGTTCCTGAAAATGATAAAACTAACCATTTAATAAATACTTGTTGATTTTTACAATCTAATAGTGATTGCTCAACCCTATGATGTCCATGTCTATGATACCTATGTGATCAAAGGTAATAATGCGATTCTGAAATGCCATATACCTGTGTTTCTGGCCAACTACATTTCTGTGGTTACATGGTTACGAGATGATCGTTACATTATCAACAACACGGATGTTAACGGAGGTTAGGAAATAAATTTGTATTACCCCCTTACTGGAACACAACTACTGTATGATATTTAATGAAACGCTAATTTTATATAGAAGTGAAATACGTTATGTTAAGCGATGGCGAGCTCTTAATACGAGAAGCAGAATCAAACGACCATGGCTCCAAATATAAATGCAACACGATTCATCGCCTCACAAATGAAAGAAAACAAAGCTCCACATATGGAAGACTTTTTGTCACTGGTTAGACTTTAAAGTCCAATTACATAAATTGTTTATAAATTATGTTTATTTAAAATCTATACAAAATTGCAGAACCTCAAACAAATGTTCCACTGCGATTCGTTAAACAAAGTTCAGAAATAATAATATTGGAAAACTCTAATCTGACCATCCCGTGTATTTCGCAAGGTTACCCTGTGCCGAAGACTAAGTAAATTAATACCAAAGATATTATTTAAAAAATGTTTTGTTCGAACTCCAAATTTCACACGAATATTGTTTTTAGATGGTTTCGAAAAGTGAACACTGGCGAATTGATGCCAGTGAATAAAGTAACTGAAACAACTGAAACATTGCAGATGCTGAAGATCTCCAAAGAATCTGAAGGTGTTTATATCTGTATGGCTGACAATACTGTGTCATCAGGTCAAATGGAAATATCAGTATCTATAACGGGTAAATAGAAAATTGAATCCACCGAATCTACAATTTACTGTAAATATTAATAGTTGTTGTTTTTAGCATTTCCAAAAGTAACGACCAACCCCAAATATCTAACTGTCAATGCTGGGGGCAATGCCGTAATACAGTGTGAAGTTACTGGCTCACCAGTCACATCAATTGTTTGGTTGAAAGATGGAAGACCAATTGGTGACATAAAGGGAATCGTGCAACAAACGCCAAGGATTTTGAATATCCACTCTGTATCCGCCATTCACAAAGGAATCTACCAATGTTTTGCAGCAAATCATGATGCTACTTCTTACGATGTCAGCATTTTGAAATTAGGAGGTTTATCGTCGAAAAATTCAGTTATGAGGTTAAAATCACACCATATATTCAGTCCCTATTTCATGTACAATCTACAGATTCGCCACCAGAATTCACATCAGTTTTTACGGAACAAGCAGTGAAACCAGGCTCATCAATTAGCATTAAATGCTCCGCTTTTGGCACTCCAGCCCCAACGATTAATTGGTTTCTAGATGGTACAATCACTAGCCCAACTACAGAAGAAACTCAAGACAATGAAATCACAAGTATTATCCACAAGCCTCACATAGATGTTGAAGATGGAGGTGTATACGAGTGTTTTGCTTCCAATAAGGTTGACCAAGTATCTCACTCAGCTAGAATCGCAGTTTATGGTGAGTTAACTACCGAATGAATAACGTCCATATATTATAAAACCTTGACCTACACAAGTCATACTTAGTCACATTCAAATGCTTGCACAGTTTGTAAAGTTCAAAATATTCTGTAGGTCAACTACAATCAAGACCACTATCAAAGTTTACAGCTATTGCTGGAAGCACAATTCAATTAAACTGCCCGATTTATGGATATCCAATAAACGCTATAATGTGGAAAAAAGGTGAGAATATTTTAAGTTACTGACTAAAATTTTATACGCAGAACACGACATTTTTATTTTGTTCTATTAGGTGACGTAAATCTGCCAGAACATCACCGTCAAACACCTTGGACCAATGGTACCTTACAATTGTCAAATATACAGAAATTTGCCGATTCTGGAACATATGAATGCACAGCTACACAGACGAGTTCCAGTATTACTGTCAAAGGAAAAATTCAGTTATCTGTCCTCGGTAAAATCTGTTCTGTTTTAAAACTGTGTTAAGTGTATTTTCCATAGAAAATTATCTTTATGATGTTCTGTTTTAACAAAAAAAATTAAAAATTTAAACCTTAATATTTAACATGTAATAGAAACGATGACCTCAAAATCAGAAGTGATAATGTGAGAGAGAAATTGCACGAATAATCATTCGCATTACTTAATGTTATCTTATAACCATAGTCAGAAACAAAAGATAGCTTTCCCACCGCGAGCTTCTCTCAAGTTATTATTGTCCGCGAGATCATGAGGATTTCGGGAGGAGGGGGGAGAGAGGAATACAGTGCCATTGTGGGAAAAATGTTTAACACAACACCTTTATGAAGACTGTCTACGTCAACAGCAGACGATAACAAAATTTGTTGATGATATAGCGTAATGTAGTGTGGTGTTGCAGCGCCAGTTTTCCCACAATGGCGCTGTATTCCCTCCCAAAACCTCATGACCTTGCGGACAAGCTCCAAGTTACGATGGGAAGGCTTTCTTTTTCTTGTTGGCTATGTTATAACAATATAGTTACCTTACAAATATCAAGTAAGTTGATCATAAAAACGTAGCTTTAAAAAGGGGATCCTTGTCCGGTTAAGGAATTATTAAGTTTTGTGAATCAAAATATAAGTATACAAAAAAAAAACGAAATAATGAAAGTAACTTAAAAAAAAGTAACTTAAGTCATTTTAAGACAAGATTCTGTATCTCTCATTATACGAGAGTGAATTGAAAAAATAAGTTTCACTCGTAAATAGAAAATAACAAAATGATATAAACATAGACATACAAACAAATTTTATGTTAGTATAAAAGTACATTACACCCTTTATTCATATTTCCTCAATTAGCTCCAGTTTTGTGCAGCCATTTTAAGGCCACCATTTTCACAGTTTCATTGGTTAGGAATCGCTGTCCTTCAATTTCGTTTGTCATTTTATCGAACAAATGGTGACCGGATATGATTAACCACTTTTTCGGAGAAATGACAAACGAAATGGAAGGACAACGATTTCAAATCAATGAAACTGTGAAACCGGTGGCCTAAAAATGTTGTACAAAACTGGAGAGAATTCATCAGCGGGGGTATCAAAAAGTTGATCACGTTTTCCAATAAGTGTTTACAGGGAGTTTGTGAAAAAAATGAATAAAGGGTGTACCTTTACATTAACATACATGACGTGTGTCTATATTATTTTGTTATTTATTATTTCACGAGTAAAACTCATGTTTTGATTCACCCTCCATATATTCACTTCCTACATTATTATCAATCTGGCACAATGTTAAAACATGTTCATTAAACCGTCGTACATAATCATTACAAATAATCATGCTCATTTAGTACCCCCAAAGATCACACCATTTCATTTCCAAGAAGATATAATTCGTGAAGGAATGAGAGCACGCATTCACTGTGTGATCACCGAAGGTGATCTGCCACTGAAAATCAAATGGACCAAGAATGGCCACGACATACCACACAATAGCGGACTAATAATTCAAGATATGGACGAATATTCCAGTACTCTTGCAATTGTCACCGTATCGCCACAACACAACGGGAACTACACGTGCACGGCTACAAATGCGGCTGCCAGCGTATTTCACACTACTCAACTGTCTGTCAATGGTAATCATTCTTTTCTTTTGTTTTCTAGTGCCACCTAAGATCATTCCTTTCTCCTTCCAAGACGATCATTTCTTCAAAGGAATGAGAGCTCATATTATTTGTGCCATCAGTCAGGGCGATGCGCCATTACATTTCACCTGGCTCAAAAACAATCAACCCATTGAACCAACTTTAGGAGTTACCATCCGTGATATTGATGGCCATGCTAATTCACTAAGTATCAAAAGTGTTACGTCAAGGCATACAGGCAATTACACATGCAAAATCTCCAATCAGGCAGCTACTGTCACCCATACAGCTGAACTGCTAGTCCACGGTAACAGGTTTTTTTATAGATGATGTTCAATTTACATGCATTGTAAATTTCTGCATGTGAAAAAAACTATAAGCTTTAGTAGTCAGTAATCTATTACTTTTGCATTGGCTTTTCATTGGTGTACTATAATTGCGAAGGCTTTCCAAAATATTTAATCTAATAAAACTTAAAATGAACGATTGACGTACAATGAAAGTCTTTTACAAATATAGAACACCTAACATTTAAATTGTCATGATAAACATAAAAACAGACAGTGTTGATGTTGCAAAATCGCCATTGTTGTGGTAATTCATCATAACAAAAAGCTTTAAAATAAATCTGTTTGCTCAGAGAAGAAACTCAAAATTAGAAATGAATGTTTGTGTGTGGTCTAAATTATATTTTGTTTCACATAGATCGCTGCATATGCCGAAGCCTATGCCTAATGCATTTTGTAAATTTCTAGTTTCGGCAATTTGACTTCAAAACAACTTCAAACTAATCATTCAATTTATCTTGATCAATGCATTGGAAATACATCATATACAGTTCTCATAAGCAATTTTATATACTAGCGTCGTTCCATCTAAAAAAACAATGTAAGAATTAAAATATTATTTGCAGGTGGAGATTATGTGATAATTTCCAGTACCATTTAAAATTGACAGAAATCACTGAATTATACGAAGAAAAAAGAACAAACAAGTGATTGATTCAACTGACACAGTTTTGTGTACAGTCTATTCTTTTCTATCTTCTGATTTGTAGTTGCACCAAAAATCACTCCATTTTCATTTCAAGAAGAAAGCAGCTTGAGAGGCTCGATTGCTCGAATTACATGTCTTGTGTACCAAGGAGATTTACCAATTAAACTGCAGTGGTTTAAAGACGACCATTCTGTCGACGGAATACCTGATATACAAATTCGATCTGTAGATGAGTATTCCAGCAGCTTAACTATCACCAATGTTCGATCCGAACATTCTGGGAACTACTCCTGCTTGGCCAGCAATGAAGCTGCCAGTACAAAACACACAGCACCATTAACTGTTTATGGTAAAAAGGCTTTGCTTAACTTTTAGGTCCACTAATTCCTAAGTTCATGCTTACAGTTCCTCCCAAAATTGTCCCTTTCGCACTGCAAGAAGAGCACTTGCTGGAAGGCATGTTGGTGCGTTTGTCTTGCATTGCTGGCCGAGGGGACTTACCACTCAACATAACCTGGCTAAAAGATGATCACAAAATCCTGACTAGTTCCTCAGTTACTTTAAGAAAATTTGATGACTATTCCAGTGTTCTTTCTATTGATCCTATCGCATCAAATCATACAGGCAACTACACTTGCCTTATTACCAACCATGCAGGATTTGCCTCGTACACAGCACCTCTGACAGTTTATGGTAAACATCGACATGTCTTCCAAATATAGTTTAATCATGTCTATACCTTTATAAAATATGAATACATTAGATTTTTCAAAGATAAAACGAGTAGACTAACAAGTCGAAGGTTTTCACAATAAAATTGCAAATGCTTTTTCGAATCAGGTCTAATAACAATTTTGAAGTTGAAACACTAATGCAAATCTTTCATGCTTCAACTTCTTTGATTACAATTAAACTAAGATCATAATTTTCTTACATGAAAGTTATCAGAAATTTAAGATACATATGAATGTTACTTTTCCTAAAGCAAAAAGGAAAATTGTCTTATTTTTTTTGTTCCAGTGCCTCCCAGTTGGATAATTAAGCCGGAAGACAAACAAATTGCAATTAAAAATTCACCATTACTAATTGATTGTCAAGCAAAAGGATATCCACAACCAAAAATAACTTGGAAAAAACTTCTGAGCTTAGGTATTTTACTCATTATGATAACACTATGCTAAAATTGCAACTGTAAATTTATTATATGTAATTATACTCATTGTACTAACATGCTGTAACCTTTTCCCCAGAATTGGGAAAACATGAAAACGAAGAAGACATCACGTTAGGATATGATAAAACAATATACAATAATGGTTCACTTCATTTTTGGAGATTGTCTCCTGAACATGCAGGCTACTACATTTGCTATGCTTCTAACGGAGTCGGCGAAAAAATAAGCAAAACAGTTTTTGTTAAAGTTCAAGGTATTTTTAAAACCAGCAATTACTAAGAACCTAGATATAAAAATAAACCCAACTAAATACCACTTAAATGTTGTTTGCACAGCCCCAGTTTACTTTCAAAATCCTCATACAACAACATACGGAAAATTCGGCAACACCACTACGATCAACTGCACAGCCTATGGTGATCCACCAATCAATTTCACGTGGAAGAAAAATTCCAAAGTGCTTTCGTCCAAGTAAATTGCATAAATTCTTTAATTTATTTTCTCAATTTTTTCGCGTTTATTGAATTTGTTCACATTCGTGCCTATACTCCATTTCACATAAACTGGCACAGAATTAGCTTGAGGCAGTCAAGGAGCGAGCTAGGTGATCACTGTGTGACCACTGATCACACAGCAACTGAAACGTGTGAGAGGTCAACCATTGGCTGATTCATCTCGCTGCCTCAGTTCTGTGCCAGCTAATTTGGGATAGAGTATAGTAATTGGATAACCTTAAAAATTATATTAAAGGTCACCCGGTATCTACGTTGAATAGTCAATGTACTGTATAATCATTACAATAGTTCAACTGAAGGGCTCCGGTTAATATAATGATAAGCTACACTATTTGTTTGTTTTTTTTCAAAAATGACATTTTTACATCAAATTGTCCCTCAGTATTGTTTCTAATTTGTCACTTCACCACTTCCCGGATTTTGCAAAAAAATGACAGCATAATATAAAGAATAACCTTATTGCTCAGTATGGTACTCTATAAGAGTTTCTTGCCAGAAAAACGGCTCTTCTCAACAATTTGGAAAATGTGGCTTCGAAATTGTAAACCATTATTTTGCCCGAAGCCCTTCAATTAGAATTTTTTTTTGTGTGAAAGAAACAATTCAGTTATCTAGCTAGTTGTAAGATACAGTTGTAACATAGGTCTAGGAATCTTGAAAGTTGGAGGGAGATAAAATTCACAACACTTTCTAGTAAACTGTTAAAAAAAAAGCTGAAAACCGGAAACAGAATTTCCTAAGTGTTGGACGATAGAGATGCGAAATGTCTTTTTTCCACTACTCATAAATATGCAGTAAGCGACCACTTCAGCGAATACAATACGTTCGTTTGCACGTTTAGAAGTCGTATTCAAGTTTATGTCGCAATGTTATATATATATTTCATCAAGATCCATAGAAATGTTTTTTGGGAGTTTGCCAGAACTTATAAATCGCAAACCGTTTTACTTATTTGGATTGTCCACCATTTTTTTTTGTTTACTATGTAAAAGAGCCATTTGTTGGCGTGGCTGTTCGGTATAAATGTGTTGGACCTTGGAATATGATTTCCCTGGGTGGTTATTATCATAAACAAAAACGTCTGAACCAAGTTATGGTTTTTTATTTTATTATTATTTTTTAAAAACAAAAATAGAAAAATAATCAAAATAACAAATACTGGTGAAGAATAATTAAACGTTTATGATATTCATAAACGAAAACATCCATTATTAAACATTGAAAAGTTTGATGTTATACATTAATGGCAAACACTGTGTCGTCACTTTTCTAATGAAGAATTCTGATCGATGGTTGACCTCACCATTAACCTGACAGAACCACAAAGGGGTTGACACTGAGCAAAAGTTATATTTAGCAACCTCGATTATATAAAGCAAGGTGAGAAAGTGTTATTAATTCTTGGACCAGACCAGAAGGGGGCTATGACGAACATAAACTACACTTTAACCACTAGTGTGCGATATACCCAGTTATTAAATTTACTTTTGGGGACCATAAATTTTGCCACAAAAAAATGTGTATAGAACCAATAAAATATAACTAATAACAGTGAGTAATACGTGTCATACTGAGATTATATTTACCTGTACGCTGTACAGTATACTGTACTGTATATAAATAAATAAATAAATAAATAAATATCTTTATATTTTGTACGTAGAAAATAACTTGTACGAGTGAAAATGAAACTTTTGTAGTGCATCAACTGAAGAGAATGTTTTATTATACGCTTTTATTAGCTTCACTTGTGAGTAACTTTGTAAGGTTTTCAACTGGGAATTGAACGTATACTGGCATATCAAGACGTTTATGGCAATATACTGTATAGTTCAAAGGACCAAAAATTGCAAATGGAACTACTCGAAACTCGCATAAATCAAATATTTAATCACTCAGAGATCGAATAAATTGAAATTCACGCAAAGCGAAACTATATGTAAAACTTATCGTTAATAAAAAGCATTTTTAATGTACTTGTATAATTACAACTTATCCTCGATTTATGCAAGGGTTTGTATTTGCGAAGGTTTATATTGCTTTCATTCATAATATATTTATACTATAGTACAGGGTGTTCCTGATAGGTCTATTCAAATTTTAACCACAAATGCTGTTCATTAAAAGAAAGCATAAAGTTCATATACACATGGGTCAGGAAATGCATACTCATTTACAGCGATTATGAGACGATGAAGCCTGTGCAGTTACGTGAGATCACCCTGTGTTATCTCAAAGGGAAGCATTTCCGGACCCATGTTTATATGAATTGTTTGATTTGTTGTGATGCGTAGCGGTTATAGTTTGACTTCAGTTAGACCTTTCAGAAATACCCTGTATATTTAAAATTTAACATTCTTAATGAATCTAGTATAACAGTAGATTATCTAGTATAACAGTATACAGTGAATTTAGTATTTATTGAAAAAACTTTTATGTCCTATAGAGACAATACAGTAAATAAGAAAATAGAATAAATGTGTGTACAAAGCTTTTTAACACACCTTTTGTTTTTATTTATACGCTTTGTATTAGTTTCACTCGTAAGCCCAATGGACTCAAATCGTATAAAGTGAAAGCAGCATAAATCGAAAACTGCATACGTGCAATGTAAAAAAAAATCGTGCAGATCGAATCGAAAATCGCAGAAATAGAATCACTCAAAATTCGCATAAATCGAATCTTACATTACTTAAAAATTGCATTAATATAATTTGGCGTAAATCAATATTCTCATAAATTAAAATTCGCATGAAATGGATTAGCTCACAATTCACGTAAATCAAATATCGAATTTTTCAAGATAACATAACATAAATCTAAATTGGTATGAAGCGAAATCATATATAAAGCGTTTTCCTAGAAAAATTTTTTTTTAATGTACAGTAGTTGTAGTATAACAATATATAATTGTTATAACAGTATACCGTATAACATATGCAAAATTTAATATAACAGTGTATGTGTATCATCAACAGAATTACAACGGTAATCGCACGTATCCTGATAAAGCCCACACATACATATACATTGCCAAAACGAAAAATCTAACAAGTTTGTTAACGATCTAGTTTACTGAGAGTATACATATTTTCACATTTGTTTTTGTTTATAATAAAAACCGAAATAAAAAATGACAACTAAAACGAGACTTCAATAAGGGCGACTGAAACGTAGGACGTTTTTTCAGTGTCAAGTTTAGACGTACACACAAAAAAGCAACCAGGCTGATTGTAGGTCAATTACCTTGTTAAGGGAGTATCTTCTTGCAGCTGGTGGCATTCGAATCAGATGGGTTTCGGCTGTGGGTGGGATGTTGTTGGGATGGGTGCTGCTGCTGCTGTCAGTCGATGGGTCGCACCAAACGCACGTGCTCCAACATGGTCCGCACAGTGCTAAGTGAGTAGGCGCTCCCCAACTGCTCGCCGCGGAAGCCAGTGCGTTGTTGTTACTTGCGGCGGATGCGGATCACCCTTTAAAGTTACAATATTAATAGCGGTTTCCTTTTTCCTTCTTCTCTCTTTTCTTTTTGTTAGTTAATTTTTTTCAAGACTTTTTGTTTTGTTTTTTTCTTTTTTCAAACAAGATGAATCTAGTTGCTCTTTCTCTTATTTTGCTTCTTCTTCTTCTTCTTCTTCTTCTTTTTCTTGTACTACTAAGTTATTTCTTCTTCCGGAATATCAGAGGATTTTTGTTGGAACGTGCAGCGGGTTGAAAAGCCTCCCAGCAACAACAACGAGAGAGAAACCCGGGTTGCGAGGTTTATATTTGTCACGTGATGCCGCGCACCAACTAAGTGACATCAACGATGACGTCATGGAACGAAAGGGTTGTCAAGGAATAATGTTTAGAAAAAAAAAGAAAAAGAAAAAGAAACAGAAACAGAAAAAGGATAAAAAAAAGAAATCGAGGAAACTAATGTGGAAAGGGGAAAAAAAAAATTTACGGTACATTATCGTTCATCGAATTTATCACTTTTCCTAAGGTGTGAAATAGGAAATGTGGGTTCCTTAAATGATTAGGTGCATCCTGTGTTAAGAAATTGTTTACCGGCCCAACAGTTTCCTTTTCGTGATGAATGGTAATTAACTATACCAAAGAGTTAATAAATTATTACAATATTCAATTGGAGATCATCTGGGGTCACTTTACTTTTCATTCAAAATTTGCGTATTGGGGTTAAATTATA